>VMBQ01000004.1:416198-452987 GCA_007657795.1 Dreissena rostriformis | reverse complement strand
AAAAAAAAAAAAAAAAAAATGTTCAAAGCGGCGCATTAGGGGGCATTGTGTTTCTGACAAACACATCTCTTGTTTCTGCTTACAAACGGATGCTGCTAAAAAAGTCATCTTTTATGCATTATTATTTATTTAACACCTTTTTTTTTTAATTTAAGAATTTTCCTTATCTAGCTTAGTGAACATGGGCACAAATAATCCATTTTTATAAATGAGTCAGTCTCATGGAAAACCGGGCATATTTGATGTGCTAAAAGTATTTTCTCAGATCAGCCTGTTCGCAAAAGCTAATCAAGGACAATACTTTCCGCATTTATGGCAGTTTTCAAGGAAGTCTCTTCTATACAAAAATCCAGTCGAGGTGGAAATTGTCTTCCCAGATCAGCCTGTGATGACTGCACAGGCTAATCCTTTGAGCGCTGGAACCAGATTTTGAAGGCCTTTGCAAACAGTTTGGATCCAGATTAGACGCCACAGAATGTGGCCTCTCATCAGGATCCAAACTGTTTGCTATTCGGATAGTGGTCTTAGAAAAAAATCAAAGAAAATGATAATTTTACAAATTCAGCAGACAACATTTTAGCAGACGAGAAATTTCCCAGCATGCAAAGTGCTAATCTGAGACTATACTTTACGCATTTTCAGTAAGCACGGTTTTCCCAGAGACAATATAGACAAATACATGTACATACCAGTACCACAACTCCTGAATTATGTTTCAGGTTTTTCCATCTGGTAATCACAGTCATCTTCCAGATCATCGTGTGTCGTGACCTGGAGAAGTTGATTGGCACCAAGCGCATGATATTTGTGTACATGTTTGCTGGCATCTCTGGTAACCTGGCCAGCTGCATCTTCGTGCCATACCATGTGGAGGTAATATCAGTATAGCTTGGCAACATAAACCTTACACTGACCTTAAAGGGACTTGTTCACATATTTTGGCATGTTTTGAAGTTTGTTATTAAATGCTTGAAATTGATAAACATACACCAAGGAACTAAATAGCTACAGTATATAACAAGAATAAAATTTTAGAAAGAAAAAAAAAGTTATCCACACCGGGGCTCGAACCAATGACCCTTGGAGTAAAAGTCAAAATGTCACAAAATATAACGCGAAACAACAGGATTCTCCAAATAATACAAATTTAGCGTTTGTAACGCTTTATAATTGTCAGGTGTTAAAATGGTCAAAAGATGCATATTATGGATATTGTAGAGGGTGGTAAATGTTCAGTATTACTGTTTCCTTGCAAATCTCATAACTACAACAAAAAATTACAGATCTGAAACAATCTTTTTCAATTTTGTCAATTTAACAAAATGAGAAGAAGTCCCTTTTATCCATGAATATATGAGTTGCGTCATATGAAAATGGGTCTTAAGCCATATGCCGCCAACGTAGCTCCAGCCAAGCATGTGCAGTCTGGTCAGGAGCCTCTTGTCCACTATAAAGTCATACATGGCTTAGTGCATTAGCAGACAAGGTAGCTTATGACCAGCCTGTGTGAATGTGCAAGCTGGTCTGTAGCTTGTGCTGGTTAAATATGGATAAGACCCATTTTCACATGACATGGCTCAATTTAAAACAACTTTGCATTAAATATATGAGTTTCTGTTCTGGCATTGAGAATCAATTAATGCATATACATGTAGCAATAAATGTACTGTAATAGCATCATTGCATTCGTCATACACATGCACAAACAAAACCCTATTTCAAATTTTTTAATATAGGATGAAATTTATGCCCATAATATATGCTAATGGAGTTGATCAGATGAATATTGAAAAGCTATACTTGTGTTTTTGTTAAACATATAGTACATCTCAATGCAGATTTCTTTTCTCAGAATGATTGTATAATAAATACCTTTTTTTACAAGAATAAAAAACAAATCTTGTTATTTCACAATCCAAAATTTGGATAGACTTGAGCCCTAATTCAAACAATGGTATGGTCCGTTAAACATGTTATAGGACAATCACTTCAAACTCTTTTGCATGTTACTACAGTGAAGATTTTGACTGAGTTGAACAGTCCATATACAGACATTACATGTATTCAACAGAGCTTCTCCTATGTGGTAGTTAAATATAAAAAATACAATAAAATGTGCATGATTAAAAAAACAGCTATTATTGAACAACAACTTTAGCAACGTGATATGTCAATGGCAAAATCAGTTGTCAATCAAACTGAAAACAACTTATAATTACCGGTAATGATTTTATTGCTGACAAGAAGGCCTGTATTTGCAGGTGGGCCCAACCGGTTCCCAGTTTGGCGTGCTGGCCTGTGAGTTGGTGGAAGTGATTCAGTCTTGGCCCCTTCTAGAGCGACCCCGCATAGAACTTGTCAAGATCCTTGTACCTATATTCTTCTTCTTCATCATTGGGCTCTTGCCATGGATTGACAACTGGTCCCATTTGTTTGGGTTTCTATTTGGGTTCCTTTCGGCCTACGCTATCATTCCTTACGCAAGTTTCGGAGGAAAGCCGGTAAAAGAAGATCTGAAAAGAAAAATATTTGGAATCATTTTATCCCTAGGAAGCGCCACATTGTTGTTTGTTTTGCTTGTCCTCCTGTTCTATGTTCTGCCGTTCTATGATTGCCCAGGGTGCCAATATTTCAATTGCATACCGATAACGCCTGACTTCTGTAAGAACATGGAGGTGAACCTGGGTCGTTCAGAATCATACAGCATAGCTGTATCATACTAGAGCAGTCACTTGCGCTGTGATCTGTGTTCTTAACTATTCCATTTCTTATTCAGTAATACTATATTCTCAATAAGCATGCCATTTTTAGAAGTTATTTCTGTTTACAATATTTTTTTGGTGTTCATATATGTATTGTATTTTTAAAGTAATTTTTTATCAATGAACCTGCTCATTTATTGTATAAATATTTCATATTATATTAATATTAGAATGTTTTTTTTTTGCCAACATTTGACTCAGGCTGTAAGTGCTATTGTAAACAGGCTTTCTACAGTTACCAACATTTATATACTAGTTTCAAAATCAGGGAAAAAAGTAAATGAAGTTGAACAATATTATGATTAATATATCTTTAATTGTTTTCATAACCATTACTTATACCATTTCACCTTTACTTGCATCACATATCTTTTTTTATATTTGCTATTTCATTGTTGTTGTTTTTCCATAATTATTTTGAACACTTATTTTTACATTATTTCATTTTTATCAAATAGTGCATGCATATTCTATTTTATACATATAACCTACTCATAGTAGTTTACATATTTTCTCACTGATAGCAGTTAACACAACCTCTCATTAACGCCCTCAGTATATGTGGTAGGCATATAGACTTGTCCAGTCAGTCCATCACTCCATCCATGATGACAGAGTTAACAGACTATATTGACCATCTAGCATCAACGCTGTTTTGTTAAACACTTTCAGGTGAATCAAATCACTTTGGCCTTGACATAATTTTGACTTCTGACTCAAATTGGCTTTTTGTTCACTGTTTTGCTAAGAGGCATATAGCCATTATATTGTCTGTCTGTTCGTACCGTACCAGGTTAACCCTATATAACATGTTTTGTATAACATCAATACCACTTGCTAAAAAGCTTTGATACTTGCAAGGATGTTTAATTTGAACAATCTCAATATACCAACATCACCTTACTTCCAAAACCACTTGCTAAAAAGCTTTGATTCTTGACCTACTATTGACATTACCCAAAGGCTTATTCATATGGGCCAACGCATGGATACTAATGAGGCTCCCTACGGGGCCATCATATGGGCCAACACATGGATACTAATGAGGCTCCCTACGGGGCCATCAGCTTTTATTGAATGCAGCATCTTGTTTGAAATGTTTTGATTGCACCAACATCACTTACTTCCATACGTGGATACTTAAAATATTAATTGTTTATTTGAATTGGAAATCCACCAAAGTCATTTTCACTTAGACCTTGACCTAATATAGACTGAGAAACCAGGGGCATATGTGTTGGTTGAACATGGCGTCTGATTTTGTTATCTGTTCATGTTTAAGTGTACGTTATCTAAATCATGGTTGACACTAGGTAAATTTGTTATATCAAACTTTGAGTTTGAGCTAAACTTTGATCTCTCAATCTCTATTTAGAAAAGTGTATGATGCACTAAATGCATCAATTTTCATGTGTTTATTCTCGTACTGATTATGTGTTCATTATTAGCTTACATGTATCTGTACAATACATGTATTGATATTTTAATATCTGTAGTTTGTTTAAATAATTTGAACATTTGTGTTAAAGTGCTTATCTGGGAATATTTAAACGGCTTTTTTTCAACTAATATTTCAGGAGTTTTTATTGACAATTACTTGAACCTTGTCAATTTTTATTACAAACATGTATATATATTTGAACAACATCGCACATGTAGTAGTCAGTGTGTTTTGAACAATGATATTTGAATGAACAAAAATATTGTGACACCCTTGAGATGTTATGGTTGAATGAATACTTATATTGAAGTTACATTTGTCTGTTTGTGTCGCATGTATAACAGAATTAAAACATGTAATGTCTAGTTATAATAAGAGATCTTAACCCTTTGCATGCTGGGAAATTTGTCGTCTGCTAAAATTTCGTCTGCTGAATTTCTAAAATTATCACTTTCTTCACTTTTTTTTAAAAGAATACTATCCGAATAGCAAACAGTTTGGATCCTGATGAGACGCCACGTTCTGTGGTGTCTCATCTGGATCCAAACTGTTTGCAAAGGCCTTCAAAATTCGGTTCCAGCGCTGAAAGGGTAAATGTTTGTTGATTCTTAGCATGGCTTAATTACAGATTGTTTTTAGTGTTTTAAAAACAACACACAATTGAATGTTTCTGTAAAGTTGTATCTAGCTGCCGGTCACATAAGTTACAGAGTTATAGAGATTTATGTGGGATTTTACTATAGTGTCATTATAGTGATGTCTGTTTACTGTTTTATATTTGTGATCTATATTTACTATGTCTTTTATTAACAATATATTTAAGAACAGTGTTTACAGTTTGGAGTGTCATGCATCTACATATATAAGCATAATTAGTGTATATGTTATTACATTATATGATCTTTTATGTAAAGTAAGTATAAGATTTTTATATACGTAAAATTCACCCATTTATTGCCATTCNTGACATAATTTTGACTTCTGACTCAAATTGGCTTTTTGTTCACAGTTTTGCTAAGAGGCATATAGCCATTATATTGTCTGTCTGTTCGTACGGGGCCAACGCATGGATACTAATGAGGCTCCCTACGGGGCCAACGCATGGATACTAATGAGGCTCCCTACGGGGCCAACGCATGGATACTTAATGAGGCTCCCTATGGGGCCACGCATGGATACTAATGAGGCTCCCTACGGGGCCATCAGCATGGATACTAATGAGGCTCCCTACGGGGCCACGCATGGATACTAATGAGGCTCCCTACGGGGCCATCAGCATGGATACTGATGAGGCTCCCTACGGGGCCATCAGCTTGGATACTAGTGAGGCTCCCTACGGGGCCATCAGCTTTCATTGAATGCAGCATCTTGTTTGAAACGTTTTGATTGCACCAACATCACTTACTTCCATACGTGGATACTTAAAACATTTATTGTTTATTTGAATTTGAAATCCACCAAAGTCATTTTCACTTAGACCTTGACCTAATATAGACTGAGAAACCAGGGGCATATGTGTTGGTTGAACATGGCGTCTGATTTTGTTATCAGTTCATGTTTAAGTGTATGTAATCTAAATCATGGTTGACACTAGGTAAATTTGTTATATCAAACTTTGAGTTTGAGCTAAAATTTGATCTCTCAATCTCTAATTAGAAAAGTGCATGATGCACTAAATTCATCAATTTTCATGTGTTTATTCTCGTACTGATTATGTGTTCATAATTAGCTTACATGTATCTGTACAATACATGTATTTATATTTTAATATCTGTAGTTTGTTTAGATAATTTGAATATTTGTGTTAAAGTGCTTATCTGGGAATATTTAAACGGCTTCTTTTCAACTAATATTTCAGGAGTTTTTATTGACAATTACTTGAACCTTGTCAATTTTTATTACAAACATGTTTATATATTTGAACAACATCGCACATGTAGTAGACAGTGTGTTTTGAACAATGATATTTGAATGAACAAACAATGAAAAATATTGTTACACCCTTGAGATGTTTTGGTTGAATGAATACTTATATTGAAGTTACATTTGTCTGTTTTTGTTGCATGTATAACAGAATTAAAACATGTACTATCTAGTTATATTAAGAGATCTTAATGTTTGTTGATTCATAGCATGGCTTAATTACAGATTGTTTTTAGTATTTTAAAAATAACACACAATTGAATGTTTCTGTAAAGTTGTATCTAGCTGCCGGTCACATAAGTTACAGAGATATAGAGATTTATGTCGGATTGTAGTATAGTATCATTATAATGATTTGGGCTGTAACGATACATTCGAATATTTGAATTACTCAAATATGGCTGTGGACGAATCGTATTCATTATTCGCCACCTCCCGAACCGAATATTTGACGAATACAAACAACGTGGTTTCGAGTTTGAAAGTTTAATCATCTTATCTTACCTTAGAAATGAAGGTTCATACAATAAACCCCTATATTTAAATGTTCTGCTCCTTATTCCGGCGTTTTTCATTATGTTTACCCCACCCACTATGTTACACAGTGATATTAGCAACTACAATGGCGGGCACCGGTTGAATATTTACATTGAATTGAAAAATCTTTCGATGATTGTTTAATGTTTATTTAGGTAAATACGAGTGATTTGATTCTCAAACATACACACAAAGGATTAGCAGATGGAATTTCTTTTTTGTTTATCTTTACGACAATGATTGTGCAACTTATCAACAAACATGGAGCCTAGCAAAGGGAATGCTACAGTCACTAATGTGTCAACTGTTGACTCTTAATTGTTCTACTCAAGGCTTGTATGGGTACTAGTCATGTTTTCTCAAAAGTTTAAAAACTGTGTTCAAAGTTTAAGCAGTTCTAGTCAGTGTTTTGTTATTTCAAAGTGTTATATTTCATATTTTCAGTATGTAATGATACTCAATTAATCATATTGACAAATACTCATAGTTTCATACTTTATACTGTCATTCCAGGTGTCAGTATCACTTTTGTTCATTGAAATTCATATTCGCGAATAAATATTCGTATTCGCCACACTGTATTCGTGATACGTATCGTATTCGTCACCTAGTGTATTCGTTACAGCCCTAATAATGATGTCTGTTTACTGTTATATATTTGTGATCTATATTTACTATATTTTTTATTAACAATATATTTAAGAACAGTGTTTACAGTATGGAGTGTCATGCATCTACATATATAAGCATAATAAGTGTATATGTAATTACATTATATGATTTTTTATGTAAAGTTAGTCTAAGATTTTTATATACGTAAAATTCACCCATTTATTGCCATTCCTAATGTATTTATTCTGAATCTTATTCTACATATATGTATAACTATATGTACTGGCTGTATGTTTTTTAAAGTTTGTTGTGCATTTTCATAGCTATACATATACACATATTTGCACATTTCATTTATGTCCTATACTGCATATATTATGTTATCCACATACTGCTTCATATTGTATCATGTTTATTTTTTTATTTTTTATAGTTTTGCACATAATTATACACAACCTTTTATCGATAATTCAATATAGATATTATCTAGAGGATACTATCAATTTGCAATCTGTTCTCTGAGTTTAAATTGAAACAGGTGCTTGCTTGTCTTCAGAATTACTGAAATTTGAAAATTGTAAAGATTTTATTGGTGGTTGCTATAAGGTATGTCTCATAATTGTTTTGTTGATGTTAAGAACTGGACATTGTAAATCCTTTAATCAAGCCTTTTCATGGAATACTGTGTAATTGTATGTGTCCTTCCCCTCTGTCTTTCAGCAATCATCATGCCATAACCTCTTTCCAATAAACATGTTAATTACACTGACTAGTATTACTTCTTTAAAGATTAATAGCACTTAGTTTGTCATATAGTTGCTTTATATCATACACTCAAATGTGCAGAGGTCTTTTTCATGTAAGTCATTTAAACTAAAAAGCACACAGATATTTTGGATTGAACACTGATACATTGCTTATGTGACAAAGGGTTTGAAATCAGTAAAATGAAAAATGCAGTCAGAAACTTTTTTTGATTAAAAAAATAAACATTTGGTTCAGTGGAAATTTAGTTCAGGTAGCCAGTAGTTAAATGGAGTACAGCATTTATAGCCCTGTTTTATAGCAACTATTATTTATCCCCTGAAGCAAAGCGGCTGGGGTATTATAGGAATGTGCTTCATCTTTTTGTCGTCTGTCAGTAACTCTTTTTTTGTGTCCACTCCATACCTCCTATACCCTTTCATGGATTTTCATGAAACTTGCGTCAAATAAAAGTCATGATTCAGTCAATGCTCAAGGCAAGGTCGTGCTTGAAAGTCAAATATTTCAGGTGATATATTTGTGTCTGATCCATCACATGACGTTTAAACGTTAATGAATGAACATGAGGTAAAGACGTTTATGAATGAACATGTGGCATTGTTAATAAGAAACTATTTATTGAATACTTTGTACCATATCAGCAATATATTACATGTATGTCTGTGTCAGGGAATTCACGTGCTTGTGATAGCTGAGCTTCTGTATTCCATAGTTGTAGAATTCTTGAATGCAAATATATGTTCAATGAATATTTTAGACAAAACACTCATTTAATGTTTTGTGTGAAGTTTCACAGTTGCTTTCCTGTAAGCACATGTACACTGTTGCTCAAAACTACTGATTATCATTTAAATGACCCGTGTAGTGCAAACATGGGTCTTAAGACATACGTGGCAAGTGTATTTAACAGGTTGTGAAATGTTTGAGCAACAGTGTCCTGTGGCCAGTCACTGCCGGTTGTTTGCTCAAGCATTCATTTGTTTATAAGACTGAATATGTTTAATTTATTTTCTTTGCATCATATTCTATGACACCACTTTTTGTGCAATCATTGTACTCAATAAAGTCCACTAATATCTGTTTTGTGTTCATGCCTATTATCTATATGTCGCAACATTACGTAAGTTATCTTTTGCGTACTGTATCAATTTCAAGGTGTGTCAGCATTCTGTAGACTGTGTTATCATGCACATGTATATAGGTCTTTACATATGTGAATGGTACGATGCATGCGCGTATGACAAGCACTCGTCTTTCTAATACTGGTTGCTTTGTAATGTCAAATAATCCTATCGAATCGCCAGCGTCAACTCGTCATAGAAATAGACGCTCCAGTCGCGCAAAAAAAAACACACACACACACACAAACAAATGCCAGCAGCACGAAGTCCTTTATTTTTTGCCCATGACCAATTGCAAAAATAACACAATACAAAAACACAACAACATTTGTTAAAGTATGTCTTATTTATATCTATTACTTGGTGTTTCTGTTGCTTATCTTTTCACTATTTGCTCTTTTTAAAAACAATATTTGAATGGGTTTCTTAGACATTTAACAGCTATCGGTTTAAACAATTTCTATCCAGTGCTTAATTAAATATTCAAAACCCAGTTATTGCAAGAACTTCCAGGCCAGACATCTGAAAGAAATGACCCGTGTATTATAGGCGACTATGTTATGCCACCACGGTACTGTCTCGATATTATCTAACAGTATCCTGAATCATTTGCAATATTTTCATCTACAACCGTGTATTATATCGAATTGATGGCGACCACATAGTGTGACCGGGTCACGAAATATATCCGGTTGTGTTCTTTCCCGACGTGCGGATACCACCGGGTTTCCGTTTATTGTCTATTTCTTAAAGTAACCGAATGTAGTCTTATAACTTTCAAATAGAAGATACAATTCTTGGCACACATATGAGCTCATGTGAGAGGTATTAAAGGGCAAGGTTATGTACATCTTGTCTGGCTGATTTTAAGCCGTCAACTTTTGTTCGAACTAATTGTAATAAACCTTGAGTAATTTAAAGTAGTCTTATATTCAGTCTACCAAAATCCTTATTCGGTTTGAATAAGGAATAAGAACTGGTTCCTTATTCAAATCAAACAAGATACTGGCATTTTCTTACTTAACAAATACATAAAAATGAACAAAAGAGATCAATAAATCAATGAAAATCATTGTAAATGTAGGTTTGGTATCAAAAATATGTGTTGCAATACATTTCTACTTTGTTTGATCTAATCATGGTCCAGTTCCTTATTTGGTTTGAATAAGTAATAAGGAACTGGCTCCTTATTCCGTATTAAAATCGAATGATGAACTCGGCATTTTCTTAATTACTGAAAGACATCGTACATGCAGTTTGGATACTAAAGATATTTATAACAATAGTCGTTTTAAAATACTAAATCGAAATATATTGCAATACATATATTCATTATTCAAACTACATATACGATGATTTTAATTGATATGTAGTACTATTTAGTTCATTTCAATTCAATTTTTCTTGTAGAATGAAGAGAACATTATTGTTTATCTCGACCCATTCTGATAGCGAAGGGAATGTGTGTGATGTGTGGCCATCATTTTGGTGATAATGTTTCCATAGATTCAGACTAGAATATATATGTTTCCAGTAAAATGTGCTTGATTATTGTCTCTGAAACGACATTTTTTGGGGATTGGATATTCGAGAATCTTAATAACGCAAATCTAAGACTAGTGTGAGCTGGTAGAATGAAGAGAGCATTAGTGTTATCTCGACCCATTCTGATAGCGACAAGAATGTGTGTGATTTGTGGGCACCCATGATGATGAGAATGTTACCATTGATCATGACAAGAAAATGTATAATCATATTTTCAGTTACACGTGCTTCATAATTGCATGTGACACGAAATTTTATGGGGATTTTATAATCGAGAATCTTAATAACGCAAACCCATCAGCATTAGTGTATTTGCCAGGAAACACTTCCATTATTAAAGAACGTGTATAGTTATCAACTTGTACTTCATCGTTCTTACATGTCAAACAATACTACATCTTTTTGTTTAATCATCAATTATATTGAAAAATAAATAATTTGAAAAGATATCCATCGGTATTTTTCAAAACAATTTGTCAATTATATAGCGCTTGAACATACATCGCGTGTAAATCTTGAACACTACTGATGATCCGGGTATACCGGCGATGGCAGTTTTCATTTTATTTTTAAGATTAAGCCGCATATTGTTTTTTTTTTGCAGTTTTTGTTCAGCCCAACAAGAGAACGAAAACGAGCTCACGTGCATTTAAACCAACTCGTTTACATCTCCTTTTGCTTTTGGTGATTTAACATAATGATTTTAATAGTAGAATTGTAGAATAAATAAATAATTATATGTCTTCATTTCCGAGATTTCATTTAGTGTTACAGTTGTAGGAGTTATAACCTTGGGTAAATTAAAAATCTCATTTGAAAAAGCATATCACATGTGTTTTGTCAATTGCTGAAATCGAAACATTCATTTGCAACCCGTAATTTTATCACATCATTTTAAAATCCAATCACACTTTTATTTCATCCACACGTGTTCGAACGGCGTAATGGAAATATCTGAAAATATCTTCACCCCAAACTGCTATTTTACAGCAGCTGTACTAATCACTGCAATGGGACTTAATTTGATGATAAGTGCGTTTGGAAATTGCTACAGTTATAACACTGACGCCTACATGCTCTGATCAGATTTTGAGTCCCCTACCGGTGTAACCGGACGGCACTTAAGAATTAACCCGGGTCCGTCCTTCTGTCTGTGTGTTTGTTTGAGTCGCGTTCTGAGAAAACTGGGCATACTGCATGTGCGTAAAGTGTCGTCCCAGATTAGCCTGTGCAGTCCGCACAGGCTAATCAGGGACGACCCTTTTCGATTTTATGATATTTTTCGTTTAAATGAAGTTTCTTCTACGCAGAAATCCAAATTAGGCGGAAAGTGTCGTCCCTGATTAGCCTGTGCACAGGCTTATCTGGGACGACACTTTACGCACATGCATTATACCCAGTTTTCTAAGAACACGACTGAATCTATGTTGTTGAAACTTGCAATGTGCTTAGAGGGCGATATGGTGAATAGGCACTTTATTTAATTATTTGTTTCGTCAGACACAATGTGGTTGCTTTAGTTGCAGAACCGTTTGAAAAGTAAAATCAGGATAACGTAAAACGTACGCCAGCTAGGTGTATACAACTTGGCATGTGTATTGATGTCAATATGGGTTCGATACACATTTAGTTTTGTCCATAAGTCCGTCCGAAAAATCTGGATCCTGCAATAATTAACCCTTTGCATGCTGGGAAATTTGTCGTCTGCTAAAATGTCATCTGCTGAATTTCTAAAATTAGCATTTTCTTCGATTTTTTTTTCAAAGAATACTATCAGAATAGCAAACAGTTTGGATCCTGATGAGACGCCACGTTCTGGTGCGTCTCATCAGGATCCAAACTGTTTGCAAAGACCTTTAAAATCCGGTTCCAGCGCTTAAAGGGTTAAGCTATGTTGATGAAACTCATTATGTAGATAGAGGACATTATGGTTGTTATTAACGCTATATAATTTGGTTCGTCCAAAAATTAAATTTTGGTACATATGGTTACATCAATACGCGACACCTTAAACCAGCATTACGCGACTACTCAAACACTTCTAAAGCAAGGTTGATTAATCTCTCGGTATCAGGATGGAGGGCCATATGCACGTAATTCATATTATTTTTTCAGAACAAACTTGTGATTCATATTGTTACAGAAATAATTGAAACTAGGTCTCCAAACTAAGAACTAAAGCTAGGTTACTGCAACTTATGGGGATCCTGGTATAGCTCCGACAACATCAACCCGGTTGGAACTGCTGGTTTGTCTGTGACCACTGACTGACCGATTTAATTAATATTAAATATACTACATGCAATACGGTAAAATGAAAATTATTTCGCTATTATGTTACACTAAGCGACCAGTAATTCCGTGTTGCTTTCAAGAAATTAATGGACAAACAATAACATTATACATTTGTGTGATTATTCATGGTCAAGAAGTATGAGATAACATGTTGCAACAATTGCCATATAATTAATGAACGTTTCCCGGATAAAGATTTTGCATAACATGCCAACATAATTGTTTATGCAAATTAGGCATCATGTTGCCCGAGAGTTAATTAACCGATGATATGCTCACATTTTTTATTCAATATTTATAATTTCAACACCAAGACGACAGTAGCTGAATTTTTAATTATCTAGAGATCAAAACGAACTTCTCTTCGCAAGCGTATGAATTTAGTTTCTTTTTTTTCCGTCGAATTCCATTACGACACACAACGACGTAATTTCACTATTGATGAAGACAAAACAAGTTCGTTAAGATTCGCGTTAACAAATGGCATAACTACACTCATAACTATTTACGTTTTTATTTGCATATGCAATGGCTTCATTAAGAATTGAACAGGTTACGTCGACGATTTATCCAATTAGAATGCATCGTTGACGCGATAATGAAAGACGTTGCAATTATCATGAAATAAGCTAAGCTGTTTATTGGGATAATCAAAATGTGTTCAACAACCCGTATAATAACATTTTTACCCAAACGAACTCACTAATTGACAAAAATAAAGATAACCACGATGCCATTAAGAAAAAACTGATCAAACAAAAAGTTCACTTATTGGGGACATTTTATTTCTGTTTCGTGTTTATCAGTCCATTATAATTGCAATAATCTCGATACAGATCTAGATACAGATCTAAGTCCATGCGTAACGTTTGCATTTATAACATGGTGTGCGTTGTTTTAGTAAAACGAACATTGATTATAATAACCCTAACCTTAATTTCCGGCCATGAAACTACAAAATACGGACATATGTGAGTGTATAGTGGATTTTATACGTTTTTTTTGGTGAACACGTGACATGACACTCATGCACACTCAAACATACGAACACTGAAATAGCATATGGCTACGATGATAAACTTTGGATCATTTCACAACGATATTGATCGTTCTACCCTTGTATTTAAACGTAAACAAAATAAATGGACTAAGCAAGCGGATGCACTTCAGTGTGGCTTAGACGCGTCATATGAAAAAAACACGAAGATATGCTTTCAATTAAATGCTTTTTTATGTTTTTCCCTTTGAACTCACTACGTATGCAAACTAAAACGTAAATATTAATGATCATAATAATGATCGAAAATAGCGCAATAACGTCTTGTTACAATTATTGAGACCACATTTATGACTCATTGTTAATTAATTATTTTACAGATTGTTTATCTTGACAAAATCAAGGCCAAGGGTGAATCTCGGTTAAGTGCGTCCACAAATTATGTTATCAGGTAAATTATAAGAAAATCTTAGTTATCACTCTAAAGGTTACATTTTGGACACCGTCTTGATGAAAATTGGCCGAATATTTATCTTTACAATATAATGGCCATGTCTGTATCTGGATCAATTTTTGAAGTAAAAAAACTCGGGTCAAGTCTTGACAAGTTGTGTTCCTTGAACGCAGGTGATCGCTTTTTAGTTTTCTGCAATAGTCGTTAAGTGCATATACTGGATTTCCTATTTAAGCAACTCAGAAAAAAGCACGGTCAAACATAACAAAGATTCGTTTCGTATTTAAGAATTATTTGCGGAAATCAGTATTTATTACACTGGCCTTTATAACGCAAACTGTGTTCTTTTGCGTTAGGAATACCTTATTGCGTGTGTTAAGCTGCAACACATTATATGCTGCTCCACTCGTTGTGGCGTTATCCCAGGTACATGGTAAGACATCGTCGGATACCCACGTTCGACTTATTCCGCTACTCTCCATTTATCGAATGCTGGAGAGTAACGGAATGAATTAGTCGTGGGTATCCGACGATGATGGTAAGAGGGATGATCTGAAATATCATAAAATTGAAAACAAAAGTTAACATCTAGGATGTATTATTCTTCTATCATGTATTGAAATAAATATATGTGTTTCATATTTGAATAATTGGAAACGCTTTAAGTTGTATGTGATTCTCTGTGATGTTATGGGTATTTTTAAACGCCCAATAACGCGCATCTAGCACACGGGCTTAAACGGCAATGGTTGACCGTTCATAATTCGCTTAATTAGCAGTTTCAACTATTTTGAGCATAAAAACAGGTGAAAGTTTTCAAATTGCCGAAATCTCCATATAAATTGCTTTATTACACTTTTAATCGATTCTAATAGCATTCTATCATTAAATATATGAGATAATAATGTAAAGGCAACGTTAGTAATAACTTTTCTATCTAAAAATGACGCAGTCAGGTAGCACAACAAATACGTAAGTCATAGTTCTGTGGGCTTTAAACCGGAAAGCTTGTTTTGACTGTCATCAGCGAAGATGCAACAACACGTATGAATGCCTTGGTCTAGTGGCGTACACATCAACGGGTTTCTTTACATAAAATCGCAGTTGTAAATACACTTGCTTCTTAACTAATTCCACCATTATTTCTGATAAGTGTTTTAGCAGTATTTACAGTGCTCAGATATTTGACTTTGATATATGGAGGAAAGCTTTTAGAAATCGTTACAAATGACGTTCTGGATACAGTTTGAATTACCTCGTATCGGGGATTAAAACTGATTTAAAAGCACGAACCTCACACTAAGCTGAGAATTAATCGCAAATATTCGCGTGACGAAATAACTTAAAAGTTAGAAGCCTTGAGTTTATTGCCATGCCACCGAGCTCGTGAGTTCTTTTTCGGATGTGTCCAAATACTTTGAATGATTATGACTTAACAAAGTAACTTTCACGGAGATCACAAGCGTTCAATTTACAACAAAGACATACCAATACTCAAGAGTCTTTTCCAGAAATTAGACTGTCTCTCAAAATTTTCTCAAACTACCGTTGCTTGTATCTTAGTTTAAAGTATATGCCGTTGAATCATATATTGTACACGTATGGAGTATTTAACAAGTCTGTTATATATTCGACCGTAAAAATCATACCTGGCAAAATTAAAGTTATATTCGTTTATTCGGTTAAACAGAAAAAAAACAACAACAACATAAACGTCACAGACGTTTTCTTAAAACCATTGTCAAAATTCACCATCACTATCATTACAAATTGTGTTTATTTGCTTAAGAATAAACTGTCTTATTTAACGAAAAACGGGTTTTCTTGGGAAACTCCCACACACCCTTCTTCGATGGAATTCTATGGCACCACCCATTATACCCAGTCTGCTGTAACACTTACACAGGTGTACTAGTTTAAAGTTCATCGCTCGCTCAGAATCGATTTTGGGGCTGTCCGGTGAGCGCAGAGGTTGGA
Source organism: Dreissena rostriformis (assembly GCA_007657795.1). NCBI lineage: Eukaryota > Metazoa > Mollusca > Bivalvia > Myida > Dreissenidae > Dreissena > Dreissena rostriformis. Next base: position 436,558 of record VMBQ01000004.1, on the reverse strand, counting down.
ACACGCGCTTCGAACCTATGCGACCCGGGCTCAATCCCCGTTTCCGGAAGATTGTGAGTTTGTTTGGTGGTCACCATACCAAAAAGGTGGGGTTTCCTCTGAATCCACCGCCCCGTCCCCACAACACAAGACAAAACCAAAATTAAAAGTCTTTCAGTAGCAACGAAATTAGTGGACATTGCAGTTAAATTCAAAATGCGTCCCAACTGTCGTGAGTCTAGTAAGTTAACTATGCTTGGACACATTCCGGTCCATACATAATGCAGCCCACGGCGCGAATGGACCTCATACACTTTGAACTACACACATACTCGATCTTTTTCGAGCTGGTCCGATGTCATAGTAAGTCATTGTTTTACGAAATTCTACATTTCCCCATCCTCCCTCCCATGAAAGTACTCATTGTAACGCGATCCTTGCCAGAATAATGTTATATTCCAGTGTTATCGAGTTCCACGACAACCCTTAGAAACTAACATCATCATGGCTGTGACTTCACAGCTTGTGCAAGACCGTCAGTCTGTCAGATGGGCTACAGAGGTCGGCCGCCGACGACATGATGCTGCGTAATTTACTGTACCATTGTTTGGGAAAACATTATTTTGTTTATCGGAATTGTTTCATTGAACACACTTCTCGCCATAATCATCAGTACATTATGAATTCATGTGTAAAATTGTAAAGGTTTACTCTTGTACAACTTGCTTGAACATTACAATTATGTTTCATATGCCATTTAAATACCTAAACATGAAGACAAATATACCGCATAAGGTATATTTACTGCGGGTCATACTTCGGCATATAACATTTCTTAATCTGTATGATCTTGTTTTGGGACCCACTTTCAAACATGTTGTTTTATGTGGTGTTGCACGTATTACCCTGTAATAGATAGACAATTGGACACTAAACTTAAATTAAAGTTCATAAATCAGTAAAACATTATTTGTATAAAGCGATTATTTGACTTTCGAATAAGATCTATTAGATTGGCACTGCATAAAAAATCGCGAGAAATCTACTCCAAATTTTAGTTCAGACAGCAACGCCCAATAATAAATTTACACAAACACCACCTGGTATTAAAGACAGACATTTTGAATCATCGACAATACATAAAAAATGTCGATGAGTGGTATAACACCTCTTAGGACAATGGTTGATGAATGACAACCGCAGTCATATATAGAACTGGCATTCGTCAGGAAAGTACAGTGAATCTATCATTTGATATTTCAGACGTCAATGACTATCACTAATGTTTTATCTTAAAATATATAATTAGACTTGATTACTTAAAAACATGTCTTGTCCAGTACTGTTAAAATAAGCATCAGTACATCCATTTAATAATTATAAACCCATACCAAGCTTTTCGCAAGTATAAGCTTACAGCGGACAAAATAGCAATTAATTTATACAAATTAAAGATACAGCAACCTTATTTTAAATTAGGTGAAATAGTAAATCGACGCGATAGTTCCTGAATATGGAAACCATTAATTATACAACGTCTGCAACTATCTAAAATAAAAGTTCAGCACGTCATTCGTTCGCATCATTCAACATATAATGATCACTATTACAATAATTGTGCGCACCAATTATGAGCATTGTTAAAATTAATCACAGCAAAATACTAGAATGACATAAACAAGAACAAAAGGCAAATGTCAAAAGGACCTTCCCAACATGATCTATACTATTTACTTAAGGTCATGTTTACTGTATTATGTTATCTATTGTCGTCATAGTTAATAAGCCTTTATGTAAAAAACGATAAGTGTTTCCCCACTGCGTCTCTAGGTGATAGTTTGCGATGATTGACAATGTTCGTAGAAATTGTGTGGGAATAACAACACACCATGGATGATAGATACTACAGCGATTATTTCAAGCTAGTTTTATGTTGTTTTGTATTTGTATTTGTATTATGTCGTGTTGTTAAGGTCATAGGCCATTTGGCGGAGATATTTCGCTTCATGCAGCTAGACTTTGCAAGTTATTATTTTAACGAAACCATATTTAAGATGAAATTTTAATGTAAATGCCACAACATGTACATTGTCATTATCCATGCATAAATTACAGTATGCTGCAAGACTTTGGAAATTAATACTTAAACAAAAGCATATATAAGATGATAATTTGTAAATGCAACAATCTGTACATTGACATTTCCAAAACGTTGCATTTGATTTTGAAACGATTTCTTATAGAATAAAACATTTTAAAAAGTACATAATGCGCAGATAAGAAATTGATTCACATTCATGTTCATTTTCACAACATGTTAATAATACTTAGATACATACAACTACACAAACATATGTGTTCGGCATAACATTGTAAATTTCAGTGCAACAACTGTTGAACATCTTATAAGATTAAAACCGCCTGTTATATGTCGGACAATTTCCGTTATCAATTTACTACGAACATTAAGTTATACAACATCCAGCAAATACCTGATTGAAATCCTATTTATTTGTACACTTGATTCTTATACTGGAATCGCCAAATTTTACGAACATATTGCATAAAGTCGTATCGGGTATTAACCGTTTTTTTTAAACTTTCTCAATCAATTCATTTTCGAGGAATCGCACAACATGGCCCGATTTTTTAACTAAGGCGAAATATGTTTAAACACCCAATATAAAAATATAAAAAATACTCCCCCTCAAGATATCTCGTAGGTTTTTTAAAAGTTCCGGTCCTTAGCACCACATCGGACGTATCATTTGTTCTTTTAATGAGTCATTTCCAAAAAAGGTTACGCCATTGATAACGGTCGTGTATAAACAAACAAATTAATATTGAAATATTTCAAACAAAGAAACTCCAGAAACTATATCAGGGGCCGTATTCCAGTAGCTTCTTAAGTTAAAAAAATAACTTAAGTTGAAATATTGCGCAATATTTTTTCTTATCTCCGCCATTTTTTCTTTAAACATAAGATTTCACTTAAGTTAAATTCTGGTAGCTTCATAAACTTAATAAATTTCTTAACTCGGTGTATTTTTTCCCCTATATTTAAAATTAAGTTAACTTCCTTAAACTCTTAAAGGAATTTCTTAAAGAGAAATACTTAACGTCTCATGTTTTGTTTTTGACATTTCAAATTTAACTTAAGATATTTATTTAAGAAATTTCTTAAACTAAAGTGAAAACTTAAGAAGCTACTGGAATACGGCCCCTGGATAACAAGTCTTGTTCTTATCGGCTTCTTTTATAATAGCACACCTACTATAAACATAAAATGATGAAAACTGGGATCACCGCCCCGGCGCCTGCAATGCAAAGACTCGGGGGGCTTAAACTTACTACATATGAAACAACAAGTAATAAATTGCCAATAGGCTTATGAAACATAAACCATATTACAATAACTGGTCGTATGAGAAAGAACACCAAGACAAAACAAACGTATAAATCAGTCTAAGACGTAAATGGCGCTGGAAAAAGGAAAAAACAATAAGAAATAGTTGGCAGGTTATTAAGTTGTCTCTATGTTTGTACCAAAATCAAAATAAGACGGATAAAACATTGACCGCGTTTGTTCACGATAGTGAAGCTTTTTATTATTCATAAATGAAAATAATGTGTTATGTGATGCTGTGCGTTATTAAAGCGTTCACATTTTCTATATATGATTTATTTACCCACATATAATATGCACGCAAGGGCGTTGCTTATTGCAATTGTTTTTAATTCACTAATAATGTGTATATGTATGTTATATGAAGCTCAGCGAGAGAAGCGAGAGAAAGAAAAGCATGATAGTCCAGTTAATCTTATAATAACCCACGGTTAGGACTTTAGATGCGTTGGAATTAATTACTCATACTTGGTACTCGTTTGAAAACACTCAAATATACTACTTCTTAGTGTGTTTTTCGACAACATAAATTACTTTCACAGACACATATCGATTCAAATACGACCGTACTCTTTATTTGCAATTTATTTTTAAGCCCCTATAACGCTCAAAATCAACGAAATTTTCGTACAATGGTTCGCAAAATAAAGATAACACAAACAATCAGTGTTCCTTAAAGCAATAGCTAAAATATCAACGCTAGATGTGGTCTGGTAACATAGATTAAACAAGATATAAAATGCATTTTTTGTGACACAATATATTCCATTTTATTTCCCGCAACGATATCTTTTCATACGACAGACGAACACTAAATTGGTACATGAACACGTGTTGAATATATTGTACCACAAAAAAAAAAGAGCATTTTGTATCTTTTTTAATCTATGTTGTCAGAGCACATCGAGCGTTGACATTTTGGCTATTGCTATAAGGAATACTGATTGTTTATGTGTTAACTTTTTTTTACGAAATATTTTACGAAATATGCGTTGATTTTTAGCGTTATAAGGGCTTTAAAGCTATGAGTGAAAACCTTATTTTATTTAATTCGTTTATCATTCTGAGAAAAACATTGACACAAGGTTTTCATTGACGCCACAACATGGCATCAGCTTCATTAACGTTTCATTTATTGAATAATCGTTGCGGGAAATTAAAATGGAATAAATTTACGACACACAAAAATAAATAAGAGCATTTTATATCTTGCTTAATCTATGTTACCAGAAAACATCTAGCGTTGACATTTTGGCTATTTCTATAAGAAGCACTAATTGTCTATGTATTAAGTTTATTTTACGAAATATTTTACGAAATTTCCGTTTATTTTCTGTTTATATTGAGAGTTATAGGGGCTTTAAACTGTTTGGTTTTGTCAATAATTGTTTCACAATAACCAACTTTTGATTGTCTCCCTTATCTATAGAAATAAAGCCGCTTGCCGTGTAAGAAACATATTGGATTAAATACAATTTAGCTTATAATCCCCCATGATTTAATCTTCATGTTTAGACATCCGTGTTACGAAAATGCACGCCCCTATATTAATATCGCATAGTTATTTTCAATACTACACAGTACAAATTATATGGCATCATTTAAAGCCCCTATAATGCTAAAAAACTACGAAAATTTCGTACAATATTTCGTAAAATAAAGTTTACACATACACAATCAGTGTTTTTACAGCAATAGCTAAAATGTCAACGCTAGATGTGGTCTGGTAACATAGATTTAACAAGATATAACAAGGTGTCTATACAACGTGACTTTTTAAGATCTGTGTTGGGAGAATAAAGCGAGACCCAGATAACATTTTTAATGATGTTGTTTAAAATATTTCACCATTTTTGTATGGGACAAAGCTCATTCGTGCGAGTTTTCTATAGGTATCATGATTTTTTTTAAACAAATAAGTATTTTTTTCAGTAAAGTGCAGCCGCGCGTTTGAACGGTTAGAAAAATGTCGGATCAGTTTTGGGACTTCATATTACAAACGCGCGGTTGCACTTTACTGAAAAAAATACTTATTTAAAAAAAAATAAATCATGATACCTATAGAAAACTCGCACGAATGAGCGGCCTCTGCAATTTATCCCGTAAACAATGGTGCGATATTTAAAAAGACATCCTTAAACATATTAACTGGGTCGCGCTTTATTCTACCAACACATATCTTAAAAAGTCACGTGGTATAGGCACCGTGCATAAAATGCCGTTTTTTATTTGTTTGTGACACAGTGTATTCCATTTTAATTTCTCGCAACAATATCTTTTCATACGACACACGAACACTAAATTGGTACATGAACACGTGTTGAATATATTGTATCACAAAAAATAGAATAGAATAAGATCAGTTTGTATCGTGTTAAAACTATGTTAACAGAGCACATCTAGCGTTGACATTTTGGCTATTGCTATAAGGAACACTGATTGTTTATGAGTTTACTTTATTTTAACAAATAGTGTACGACATTTTCGTTGATTTTGAGCGTTATAGGGGCTTTTTACGAATGCATTAATTGTTATGGTCTCGACATAAAATGTGTATAACGGTACAAATATCCAAACATGAAATGTTGAAACGCAATGTAATATAAAAGTGTACAGGAATAATTATTAAATGGGAGTATGTGCATGATATTATTCGCAAGGGATGGGCTCGCGTGAACAATACAATTTAGATTGATCACCAAAGTAATATAAACAGAGTCATGTCACGCAAACTATTAACACGAGTCTATTATCAGGTTTCCTTGTGCTACCAAATGATTTGATTAACGTTTGAAAAAAANAAAAAAAAAAAAAAAAAAAAAAAAAAAATTGACGATAGACGTTTTCACACGTCACCTGTTAATCATATTAATTTTAAATAAGGCTGCATTATTATCAAATCATCTTACTTGCTCATCACTTTTATATTTTTAAAACTATCTTATACAGAAAAACAACCGAGAACACGCCGAAGAGACAAAGAGGCGACAAAAGTCATAGTAGTCGTATTGGCGCTATTTGTGTCAATATAGCGGGTATATTTGTGTCAATATAGCGGGTATATTTGTGTCAATATAGCGGGTATATTTGTCGTGCTTTCGTGTTGTGCCGGTGGGTTTGAAAGTCGCAAAGTCTTTCTCCAAACTCGAAAACTCGCCAGAACGATTTTCTGTAATCAGCCTTCATACATTCATGATATAACTAACTTAGTATTTTTTAAATGATTTTCATTGTAAATACTTCATTTATGTAACTTGCTAAATTGATATTAGTACACAGATTCCAATGCCATGGAATGTGCGATTCTTCGATGCGTGCCTTCTTCAAATGCGTTACTTTAGTATTGTTTACTGAACGAAACATTGGCACGAAAAGATCATGTGCCATTTCTTGTACGATATCGTAAGACAAATTCACGCTATCACTTGACTGCTTGAACGGTAATAAATACAGAGGGTTTAATCACGTGATAATCAAGAAGACGACGTGTATGCAGAGACAGGTATTTTTCGCCGTTTTATACCCTTTATTACTTTTATTAATTTTGTTAAATGCCGCTCACTTTTCACTCACTCGCTACGAAATTTTTTAGCGGGATCACAAAGTTACAGCTCTCACAAAGAAAATTTGTAGCGAGTGAAGTCAACATATAAAGCGAATATTAATACGAAATAAACGCTAATCACTTTCTTGCTGATATAGCTGGAAAGTGAGCGGCATTTAAAATTAAAGAAAAGTAATAAAGGGTATACAACGGCGAAAAATACCTGTCTCGGCATGGACGTCGCTATCTTTACTATAACGTGATTAATCCCTCTGGAGTAGAATGACTGAAATTATCTTACAATAGAGGTTGTAGTAAAAACTTCGTCCAAAAGGTGCATATAAACTTTAATTTGTCTCACGATGTTCATAATTTTAGCGCACGAACTCATCAATGATCAACTACGTGAATTAAAAATCCTTTGATTGTGCTTAGTTTTCGACACAGTCTGTTCAATCGGTTGTATAAAGCAGGCAGGCATTCGGGTATTGTGTACTTTTGCAATCAGATCCGGATTTTTGCCCCGATCCCCCACCCCCGACCATTTTGCACATTGGGTCTCACATAAGAATACCCTTTCTGGCATTCTAAGCTGAAGAAAAACAAATGGTTTATCATGTGATATGAGAAGAAAGAACTCGAATCTTATGGAAATGTACGTCTTTTTCTCATTTTTGTGTGTGTATGATGTGTAGCTGAGTGTAAACCGCCTTCGCGCAAGTTTCACGCTATATTCTTTAATGATAAAACACATCAGTTCTTTTTAAGTGAACATACATGCTTCCCCCGAACACATGTAGAGAAGAAGAATATCATAAAGCGTGTCTTTAAGGCGTGTTGAGCCAGTTTAAATATCGATGATATTTCAATCCTTTCACTGGTATTGTGCTATTATGCAGATATGTAATGTTAAGCAATTTGTGTTTATTTACACGCTGGAACTGTTGTGTCTATGCAGATTTTGGAACTCATATGAAAAGATGTTGTATAATGTTTGTTTTAGTCTTTTCTGCTGAAATTTTGGAGGTGTTGGAATGTCGGGATTGTAGTTGTAAGTCTAGTTTTGTTTTTTTAATGGTTTTGTTTTGGTTTCATTTTCTTGACATGTTATAACAACGTCAACTCTTATGATATTTATTTAGACTGTGTGAATTAATCCCTTACATTTTGCGTTTTAGTCTGCCGAATTGTTGTATTTTGTAAAATATGACTTGTGGGTAGTGCTATATTTTTTATTCTATAGTCCAAAAATAGTGCAGTGACATTTTTAAGGTTGTATTGTTATCAAAGCATACAGAGATGTACATTCAAGAAATTCTGTTATTTAGAAATGTTAACAATCTCAAATATTAGGCTGAACTTGGAAGATTGTTATCTTTCTTTTTAATTTCCCAAGAATTAATAAAGTCCCGATGTCTTAACATTTATATAATATAATGCATTGTACTTGTAATGCTTGTTTTTATTTGATAAACAAATTAGTGTACTAAGGCTTACAATCTACCGATAATTTCCCCGTTTCAACTATCATCAGTGATTATAATAAGGTTTGACATAAGAGGACATTTATCAGTTTTAATGCAAATTGTGTATTTGCGAAGAAAATAAAATCAAGGCCGGTGAGTCTTTGTACTTATTTCATTTGTTGCATAGTATATGTATATATTTTTAGCAGACCAAGTTTGAAAAAATGTATATTATTGGTTATAAAATAACCCAAAACCAAAAACTGCCGCAACACCCATTAAGTAAAAAAACATTTCTTAACGTTAATCCAATTGATTTTTTGAGATAGTTGTGTCGTTCGTGTATGCTGTGTATAATTCTAAAATTAAACAATTATATGAACTTTATGTACTCATTTTATTTAAATAAACACTGGTTTTCAAGATTTATTAAGTAACTTTATATTTAAGAAAATATACTTTACGAGTGTCATGACATACGATAGCAATACCTGATGCGTAAAGAAAATAAATAACACATACAAAAACAAGATGTGTTTGTTGAACACTATGTCCCCCCATATATTTGACTTTTGACCTTGAAGGGTGACATTGACCTTTACATTTCACCACTCAAAATGTGCAGCTCTATGAGATACACATGCATGCCAAATATCAAATTGTATCTTCAATATTGCAAAAGTTATGGCCAATGTTAAAGTTTGACGCAAACCAACAAACCAACAAACCAACCAACCAACAAACAGACAGGGCAAAAACAATATTTCCCCCAGTATAGACTGGGGGACATAAAAACATGTTTTTATAAACAGGTTATTTACCTTTCTGAACGTGCTCAGGCAAATACTGCGCAGACATCAAATCAAGTTTTTAGTGCAAATCCAGTTTGAAAGGTAGGGGATTGAATGGTTTCATCCGTACAGTAAGACTTGAAAACATCCGGCAGTATCTGAAAAATGTCAGAACTTGTCGGTCTTCCTTCCCGATTGTTTATCATGAACGAGGAAGTATTGAAAGTTTATTTTCATATTTAAATATATTTTTGCTTGTGTCAATCACATAGTGACATACTATGAGCACGCAGTTGAAATATTCAAGTAAATTGAATATTGCTAAAGATAGTAAAAAGAACACGTAACTAGTCGTTGTATTTCTTTGAGATTATAGGCTTAGACACGATATGATGCCTGTCCGTTATGAAACGCTGATGTGCGTTCGATTGCAATACCTTCATGATTTTACAGTTAAAGGTGCCACAATCTGAAATGTTCCCTTCTCAACTCAAAAACGATTACATACCGTGCGATGGGAGTTTTCTCCGTCATGATACACTACGAATATGGTTGCGATATATTTCACGATGTCATTGATTGTATTTATGATGTAACCGTGACTTGATCCCCATGATATAAAAACAGTCCTTTTGGCTATCGATCTCATCTATTCAAAGATCGTAACATATCGTACAAAACACGTTTTCCTTGCATAAGGTTGACTGCGAGCCCCACGATATGGAACTTCGAATAGATTTGTCCCTGCTAAATTACGAAACAAAACAATTTGATACGATGATCCCGAATGTCAATTTATCGCAGTTGAACGTGCTTATCGTATTTAAGTAAAGATCTGATAACACCCAATACGATCCAATACGACCACCACGATATTTCCATGGTTTAGACGACACTATTAATTGTAAAACCAATCGTGATAGTAGGTACGCAGCATTACGTTATACTGCGCTGTCGCCACACTACGTTACATGTCTCGACATACCGCAACTGACTACAAAGCGCAACAAGGCGTACCACTATCGTGAGTGGTGTGTGATGTGTCATAGATGAACGAATGAAGTGGTATAACATTCCTTATGCTCACTTTATGCAACATTGTTCTTGGTTATTCTACCTTATGCCAAGAATGCATTCTAAGTTTATGAAGTCCGTCGATCCACGCCTTAGGAGGCATTAGTCTTTGATGACCTATATATATCCCAGCGCAGAACTCACCTAATGAACTTATGAGACTAATGAGAGTTTGGGTGCATGTTAAATTATAGCTGTAATTTCCAGCTATTTGGTTTTTTCTTTAGAATTTTAAATTAAGGAGTGGTTAAGAGATGTTTGAGAAAACCAAATTATAAAGAGGAAACCCTACCTGTATGGAATGGTAATCAACAACCGAACTCATGTGCGTCGGAATTGGGCTTTGGACCGTGAAACGCCGAGTTTAGAGCCGCGAGTTCCAAATACTGCGATAACCGGACCGACTGCGTTCTGCCAGTGTTATACCATATAATTACGTAGTTGTGTATACGAATTTACGAAGTTTATTTAGCTCAAACTTAACTTGTATTTCGCATTGGCGTTATGAATATGGTGTCCGCTTAGCGATCCGAAGGTCTCGGGTTTTGTAATGGAGCGTTTTCAAGACGTCTCCAAAGGTTCCACCTAGAAATATGCACTTGAGGGTATCTGTTCAATACTAAGGCTTCCGATTCAATCGATATAAAATGAATAAGCTTACGCTATAGAAAAATACGTTTAACATAATATATTAAACAGACATTTGATTTATTTATTACAACACACGACATGTCCTTGTTTGTCGTATTTGTTTTTAATTCTAATATATAATAGTTATGTTGGTAAGCCTTCCAAGATAAAGAAACTACAATATATGTACAATAATGTGCCAAACAGAGAATTTGTTGTTTTCGTAAACAAAATATTGAGTGGATTTCCAGATCCGTAAGATTAAGTCGCAAATTGGCAACATGACTCAACTCCCATGGCGTGATTGCTATAATAATCCCAGAGTGGGACACAAATCAAACCGACGGTGACGTCTGTTAGTATAGAATTCAACAGGAAATAAATGAACGGAAAAAAGTCAGTTCGCATTCAAAAACAAGACATTGGTCCACCGACATAAAAATGTGGCATTTAACGAAATCCGGTTATTGGCACCGCTCGTAATATTTATGGAGTTAACACGCGTTGAAAGCATATAGAAATAGTTTGTTATTTATGTGTGCCGTTAGCATCACATTATAATTATAACGACAAATAACATTTTTCTACATATTGAAACTGAATGCTATAATAAATCATCATGAATAATCGGCCATTATAGCACAGTACAACGATGTAACATTATTGAAATGTTTTAAAAGCCATCTTAACATAATGCGATTAACAAATGATTCCATCAACATTATAAAGAGTTTATGGGATATTTGTTGGGTTCGGTAGAATATTGATTGTTATTCACGAGAGATCAGATAAAGTAATCTGTTCACGACTGGGGCAGCTAACTTAGACATTAAATAAAAAGTATTGTATAGTTCGATGGAAGAACGTCGAAGTGAAAACAATACCCTGTTTTGTATTTTGTTTTATAGATTAAATGTTATAGATTTGTATTTAATGAAATAAATTGGGAACGGATTTGTAAAAAAAATGATGGAATTTCGCCATTTATTAGATTAAAGTCTTTTAATCTGAGACAAACAACTGAAAACAATGCACCTTTAGAACTTATTACGAATTGTTTAGTTTTCAGGTAGCAAAGTGTAAAATTCATAAAACGACCATGTAATTCTGATAATTTGTTGCAAACAAGAACAAATCTTGACTGATGAATGATGAAATTAGCGCTAGATTTGATACAGCACAAACGGGTTATATATTCAATTTACGTTAATAGTTACGTATCGTAAAATCAAAGTTGTCATGTATTAGTGTGGTGGGAATCAAATCTGTATCGCATTTTATTTCTATTACTATTGTACTGGCCGTAAAGATTTGCCTACAGTTCAATGAGCTGATAAATTGTACTTAATAATGACTATGTTCTGTTTTCAAGATCATGGTTTACAGTGTAATATCCATACTTTACTAGATATGTAAGAACAAATAAAACATCGTGCAACAATATCAGGAAATAAATTCGTGTATAGGCTTCTATTCGTTTATTTACAAAACCAAACAAAACATACACTACGACATTAGACACGTGATAATTATTAACCCTATGGTCACCGCTTTCGTACGTTCAATACAAAGTATTAGTATTAAAAAGCGATATAAGGCTAGCCGAACCATACACACAGCCAAGCGATAATCAATTGCGCAAAAGCCAACAAATAAATTACACAATATCAACGAATTCACCACAAATTATTAATTATGGGTCACCGCATTGGAACCGTCAATGAAAAAAACATATTGGGGTTTAAAACCGGTTCTTGGCTAGCCTTACCTCAAATTGAGCCCATATTTTTTTAAATAAGCATTAACCACATAGCATCGTAATTCTATTTCAAATGCAAGTGAAGAGACGATAATTATATTTATTTACAAATTAATCACTCATTTGACATTATATCCCATTGACGGGTGGCAGGTGTTTCAGCAGAACCGCTCTCTTTGAGTATTTGCCTGTAAGCTCTCAAAGGCAATTTTGCCTTTTCATTATAATGGCTCTTTAAATAATTCCGGCATTTGTTCATCTTTCAAGAATATTGTCGTTCGAATTGTGTGTAACAGCTTTCACTACGTTTACATTGTATTCCATATTCCATGTAGAATTCTTTGGCATCACCTATCAAGCGCAACAATAAACCTGTTTTTATTTTATTTTCAATCATACCTTCACGACCGCCAGTATTTGGTATATTCTTTTTTCATTTTGATTTTACCAATATCACGTAAAACACACTATTGTGAACAGTGAACAGAGTAACCTCCATATCTTAGCGTAGTATGCAAAGTTCTTCAGTCGATAAGTATACGTAATATTTTAAAAAATGCAATTCAATTAGAATCTCGCATAGGGGCTGGACTGAGATTGATCGACAAGAAAATAATACGCTAATAGGTGAAGGTGTATTACGAATGCTATTTTATTTCTGATAATACATTGATTCATAGTTAATATTGTTGTAATATTAACTAGATGTACTCATGTCATTATAACGTGTAAACCATGTTTATTTAAGACTGAAATCATTGTAGGGCTATGTCAATATCAGGTCAGTATTCTACCATGGTGATGACTGAAAATGTAATGCAACTTGTCACTTCTGCCGCATAAAATATATAAACAACAACGTCATAGGGGATATACAGACGCATCTATAGTTTCTTTGTTGGTATGAAATTACACACAAGATGACAGTGAATTTTGTTTATGTGTAAGGCAAGAAAAGCGACATCTGACAGAAATGGATTACTGAAACTTCGGAAAAAAAATTAGGAGAGAAATTGAAGTCAATTAACGGAACATTGTAACTTACTTAAAAAACCAACAATGCACGCAAATGGGTAAGCTTTTACCAGAGACGCCATGGTGACAATGTCTCTTTCTAACTTCATGTATTCCGTATATTATGGTTTATTTAATAATATATAAAGTTATACGTGTTAACTGATTCAACCTTATAAGTATTAACGTTTAAATAAAATCAACATGTAATCGATACTAACGTTTAATTAACATTACTCCGCCTGCGATAAACGCTTAACTATATGACCGCTAAATTTTATATTCAAAATATACTTTAGTAAAATTCAAATAATATGCAAGAATGTGAAATGCGAAACAAAACACTTATTTATTTATTTGCATACGTGTTACTAAACAACATGTTTAATTCTATATTGATAAACAATAATTGTATTACCTTGCAGCTGTAGCGTTGGTTTCATTTATTATTATATTTATTTTTTATGTTTATTAAATCGGTCGAAAATATAGATAAATCACCTTTTAAAATCATCATTAGTGAAATAGGTTTTGATTCGCGTTAAAGATGATTCGTTTAACCTATACTGACAGCGTACTAAAAAGAAAAGTATTCTTCAATTTGTCGCGATATTGACACTTATACATAACTTACATATTAAAACGGGTATAATTGTGAACGAGTGTGTATGGTAAATTTTATATTGTGGAATTCGTTTTGCCAAATGCTAATTCGCCGTGAATTTAAAATAACGTATGCTTCAATCAGTACTTTTCAAAATCAAAGTTAATTAAACGAGTTATTTATAGCCATGTTTTATACATCGCGGTTCGGTTTCTCTTGGTATTTTTATTTAATTTGTTCACAGTTGTTTCTTAATTATAACAATTTTAATTTAAACCTAGTGCAAATGCCATTTCTCATCTGTCTTAAACGCAATAACACAATGATGTCTATGTAAGTTTCTTAATTAAACAGTGCCCACCACTTGTATCACTCAAATGATAAACAGTGAAAACTTCAAATTAGTATGTGTTTTATTGAAATGTTTTGAACGCATGCTAACCAAAAATTGAGCACATACTTTTTTTTTTNATTTTTTTTTTTTTTTTTTTTTTTTTACATATATTTGGAAATATACAGCTGCTCAAAGTGACAAGCACAATTGGAATTGATATTTGGTAGACTGAGAGCTGAACTGATGATTGCACCTGCGAGTTGTAAATACACAGACATTACTCACATTAGGCACGAATAGACATAACGCTTCAAGAACAATGTCATCATGAACGCGATTACAAACCTGTTCGTGTGAAGCAACTCTATGTTTCCACTGTCACTGTGGACACATATCGTTACACAGCTCCGGGCAATGACCAGTTATTAAACGAGTATTTCGTGGAATGTATTGATATTCTTGCTAGTAATTTATGTGATATTTTTAACGGTATTTTAAATTCAGGCTACTACCCAGAAAGCTGGATGGAAGGCTTGATTATTACATTACATAAAAAAGGCGACATAAACGTTTGGCGTGTCAAACGTTGCAAAATTCAATGTTTCCATATAATGTGGTATATTTGAATTTATTTATTCCATTTGTGTGTGCTATAATTGCATAATTATATATGTTGTAAAAAGTCACATATATATGGTAAAATCCGATATATATATTNATATATGAAGCATGGCTGAAAAACATAATACAGTGGCTGATGATGTCGTGGAATATTTCCTTTTCCCGAGGTTGTCAGATGTGTCAGATGAATCAAAGAATGGAGACTACTTACATGAATTACTGGTGAAGTATCTCACCTCTCTTAGTCCGGATCTTATTGACGTTATCTGGCAGAACGATGGTTTCCAACTGTCGGCAGTGAATGATTCTGGTGGGTAAACAAAGCTTGTTTATTATTGCCAATACGAAAGAACAACGTTATATTGTCGTGTTATGCAGGCAATTGCTAATATTTATGTAATCATAGTAAAGGTTTCATTTATTATATTGATATTGATTCTTATTGGTGATATTATATTGATAACTGAATAAAGTAACATGCAAGCTCTTAAATACTGTGAAAGAGTCTTAACGGTTATTATAATTATTAATATGGTTATAATAATGTATACATTATATATAATTGTTATGGATTAATTAGCTCCACTATTCACCAAGCTATACTTCTCACCCAAGTGTCAGCCTAATGCTCTGGTAAGGGTAAGTTGCAATAATCCATCTCCGAGCTACTGACCATCCGGTTCGCTGGGAGTTGCAACTCATAAAGGCTTTTTTTCTTGTTAACAATTTAATCCATGATATTTAAGGTCGCTGTGGCGTGGTGGACATGGTGTCCCCTTAGCCATGAGGAGGTCACGAGTTCGATCCCAACCGTGGGAGCATTCTTTCAATCTCACCCAATGACACCAAGTACTTTCTAGTCCCAGGAAACGGACTTGAGAGCATTTCAAACCAGCTAAAATAAATATGTTTAAACTAAACTAATTGGTGATATGATTATGAGCAACATTATTGTTTCCTTGCATAAATAACCACAAACATATCATAAATATGTGTCTTTTGACATTTAAACAACTTACCCGATATGGTGTGCTTGCCGAATAATTATATTAATCAGAGTTTCAAGCAATCAACATTTCCAGAAAAAAATATATTTGCTGGAACATCTCTTCGGCCCAGGACAATTTGTGTTGTGGATACCAGAAAATTAAGATGTTTGTATATTTTCATCATTTGGGATAAGAACATGATATACCAACTCATTTGATTAAAATAAAACCTTCTGGGTCTTACATGTGCCAAAATTAATAAAGTTGGAAAAAATAAATATTTGCTGGAACATCTCTTCGACCCAGGACAATTTGTGTTGTGGATACCAGAAAATTAAGATGTTTGTATATTTTCATCATTTAACATGCAACAAATCCGAATCTCGGAATGTTATATTTAAAACTTCTGCATCATTTATTATGTTAATTTGTATGCCCATTATTTCTTCTTTTATACATCTAAGGTTAAATGCAATAACCAATCGGCTGTTGAATGTGCTTATTGTCCCCTACCGGAGGGGACTTATGGTTTGCGCTCTGTCCGTCCGTCTGACAGTCTGTCAGTCTGTCTGTCACACTTTTCTGGATCGGGCGATAACTTTAAAAGTTCTTCATATTTTTTCATGAAACTTGAAAGATGGATAGATGGCAATATGGAGATTATGCACGTCATTTCATTTTGTTCCTACGTCAAAAATTCTGGTTGCTATGGCAATTTTTTTTTTTTTTAAATCTGACAATGGTGGAGCCGGTACGGGAAATCATTGCCTGGCAATAGTCTTGTTAATAGAATGATTTGTTTCAATCTGACCAGTAGACAAGACCCATGAATCTTTTCAATCTGAACAATATATAACAGGGGCGTTGGAAGCAAATTGACATTTGGGCGGCGGAGGGGGTGGGTATGGTGGGGGTCTGTATTTTTTTCAAATTTTAGCATCAAATGGCTTCTGGTGCGTTTTTATGCCTGATACCTGACCTTATACACGTCTATTGCGGGCATATTCTGAATGACAAAAGTTGTGACAGACAGACGATGGAGAAGTGATCTCTATATGTCGCAGCTACTTTGTAGCAGGCGACACAACAATAGGGATCATGTAACTTCAATACTGATTAAACATATGCTAAAGGTCAAATTAAGATGCTAGTATTAAGTTTTATTTGATGTACTTTTATACATGTATGTACAGTAACAATATTACCATATCGCATGAAACATACAACTATAATATCACAGGACAATCAAATGTGAACTCTATCGCAATCAATTATTGTAATTTGTCTATATAGTTGTTTTTTAATTTTTAAACTGACCGGCAACCATACAGGAACCACAAGGTCATTTTTACATTGAATACTGAACACTGGCCGGCAACCATATAGGTACCACAAGAATAAAGGGATTATCGTTATAAAAGAGACTGATCAATTAACAACATCAATGACACACACATTACCGCGGGCGGGTGATGACAATCAACAATACACGTGTCATAACCTTGAAAGCATGATGACCTTGCTTTGCGGTAAAGATATTTTCAAAAATACGGGTATTGAAATGAAAAAAATGAAAAAAGGTCTTTGCTGAAATTTCATTTTTGCCAAAAGTATTGGGACGGCAGCCTCCGCCCCTGCCGCCCCAGCTCCGGCGCCATTGTATAAGACCCTTTTCCTTTCAATGCTCTCTGTGTGAGGTAATTTTCAAATAAAAGTTTAAATAGAGACTGTACCAAGAATTTGTTAACAATGCGCATATGTGTTGGTTTAAGTTTTTGATGAGTCCAAAATGGAATGTAATGGTTAAAATATTAATATAAATTTTATCAACAACTTTAAATGCTAAACATGCTTTTTTGGCACTTGAAAGTAGCGCTTAAATCTTTAGGGACAAAACGTGTAATGAAGGAAAACATTCAACCATTGAGTTGACTCTTTGGCTGTGATGCTTGTGAGACAATATTATTGTAGACAAGAGCCCTACTAGTAGTGCTTGGTAAATGGGCAACATTTCCATATAGCTGTTTCTACTACAGATATTCAATTGAAACTTATCAAATGTGTTCAGGGTCAATGTGTGAGGTTACTTACCAATTTTCATATCTCTGACCTGAAATTAAGCAGAATTATGCCCTGTTTTTGTACTTAGAAAAAAAAGTTGGTTGAGGTAAAGTTGCAACATCTCATTTGAGGAAAAGATGCAGGGTTGTCGTACGTCCAACTCATGTTTTCTTGACGCGAGCTCGAGCTTTGGTGGACGTGACTGAGGCTTAATAATGTAGAAATTTTCTTGCTCTGAACAATGATTAATCAATTGCATGTCTGTGCATAACTGTACAGTATGTACATGTACCGGTACACTATCTTCATATTGTTAATAGAAACAAGTTTATTATATTTAGCGATGTTTCAGTATAAATATTATCTGCAAAGTAAATGAAGTTAATAGTAAACAAGAGTGCCAAACTGTGACAAGATACGCCTGTTAAAAAAAAAAAAGTTGAAATGCACTTAGTGACCCTGTGACCTAGTTTTTGACCCGGCATGACCCATATTCGAACTTGACATAGATATTGTCTAGATACAACTTCTGACCAAGTTTGATGAAGATCGGATGAAAACTATTTGAATATGAGAGCGGACACTGCTGTGGACGCCCCCGCCGCCCTCCAATGGTGAAACTTTAATACGTCCTGCTTTGAAAAAACGGCATAAAAAAGTATACTTTTCCCCAAAATTTTGCAAAAAATTCTCAATTTCCCTAATCAGTGGACTTTTCATGTGAAAAAAAGAAGGCTAATGAATTTATTTTCCAATTTCATGAAAATGCCGATAAAATTCCCAATTCCAAAGCCATGGGCTATCTTCCCAAAAAGTGGGGAAAAAAAAACTGAAAACATAAAACATGACAGGCATAAGATAAATATAAAATCAGGCACTTTATCCAATTGATAAACTGTTGAAATTTTAGTGAGCTTGTATTTGAACAAAACAAGCTCAAAACAAAAGCTGTTTAAATGTGTCAATTTAGCATTAATTAATATATCCTAGATTAAAAAAGGTTCCATAAAAAAGATGTTAAATCTTTGATCATTAAGTCTTGCTCTGTGAAAAGGGGGTTTTATGCATGTGTGTTAAGTGTCGTCCAATGCATAGCCTGTGAAGTCCACACAGGCTAGTCAGGGACGACACTTTCCCCCTAAACTTGATTTTTGCTAAAGACAGACTTTCTTTAAACAAAAAATATCATAAAAGCAGAAAGTGGCGTCCCTGATTAGCCTGTGCAGACTCACAGGCTAATCTGGGACGACACTGAAGGCAATGCATTAAACCCCCTTTTCACAGAGCGCGACTCAAATGTATTGTTAAAGGCATATTTACGGATCTTACAAAGAGGAAAGTAAGTAATAAGGGCTTATTTCAAGAATCCATATCATCTATGACACAACACATCATCATAGAGGGCTTGTGGTTGAAATAACGTTGAAATACCATTGGAATTCAAACAGACTATTAACCCATTTATGCCTAGCGTCTAGAAAAAAGGCCTTGGCAAACAGTGTAGACCCAGATGAGACGCCGCATGATGCAGCGTCTCATCAGGGTCTGCGCTGTTTGCTTAAAGGAATTTCTGTAAGATTCTAAATATAGAAATAAATATGCTAGACATACCTTATTTTGGAAATAAATTGATCCAATTTAGAAGGATGGGAGAGTCCACTAGGCATAAATGGGTTAATTATTCAGTCTCTGAACAAGTATGTTCAGATCACTTTTGGTATTTCAAATACATTTATAACGTAATAAACAAAGAGCAAACACTAAATACTAGTAGATGACATTGTTTTTAAGGATGAATAATCTAAAATTGTATGTACACTGGAAATATCACTATAAATGCAGTATGTATGCCTAACATTGGGAGTCTCATAATATTAACCCTTTGAGCGCTGGAACCGGATTTTGAAGGCCTTTGCAAACAGTTTGGATCCAGATGAGACGCCACAGAACGTGGCGTCTCATCAGGATCCAAACTGTTTGCTATTCTGATAGTATTCTTTGAAAAAAAATCAAAGAAAATGCTAATTTTAGAAATTTAGCAGACAACATTTTAGCAGACGACAAATTTCCCAGCATGCAAAGGGTTAA
>VMBQ01000004.1:381714-415714 GCA_007657795.1 Dreissena rostriformis | reverse complement strand
TATATATATCAAATGTTTATGAGTATCACATTTAATGTTGCATCACAGATTTGTCAGTCATACTTTAATCCAACAATTTAAAATACATTACATATTATTTAAAATAATGCAATGTTTCAAGATCAATATGCAGTAAAGTAAAACATGGTCAGTGTTTAACTTAAATGGGAATAAAACAGGTACAATAATTAAAGCTAAGTTAAAATGACTGTGATAAAATCAACTGGCCATTAACTGGGTTTTGATGGCATGCTTAAACGAGTGGGAAGATTCGATATCCCTAAGTGATTGTGGGAGACTATTCCACAGAACAATACCATTCTTACCAAAACTTCCATCTTTTGGTAAAGAAAATCTCCCAGTGTCACAAAAACTATAACTCCTATCAAGTGAACCGGTCACAGGGAGTGCAGACACTCTACATCTGGTACATCGGTCATGGGTCAAATTCAGGGGTACAAAATGCTCCTTAAGATATTCAGGACATGTCTCTGACTTTATCTTATGAACATGACATAGCGTTATTTGATCTACTCTCTTAGAAACAGGTAACCTGTTCAGTGACTTAAATTGTTCAATACCAACATGAGACCTGCTATGCATATAAAGGACAAATCTGATCAATTTATTTTGGGAAGTCTGAAGCCTAGTTTTCCAATACGGAGTCAAACTAGGATACCTAGTGCGAAGATCCAAATATTTACTCTTTCTATATAAATCTTAACCGGGCGTTTGCCTTTGTAACCACAGACCTTGCAATATCATTGCATGAAAGATTTTGATCCAAAACTGCACCAAGATACTTAACTGAACTTGTGGCTTGAATATTTGTACTATTACATGAACTATTTAAAGTACTTTGTGACCTTAACTTAGGCTTTGAACCAAAGAGTATGGATTCCGTCTTACCAAGATGAAATGATAGCTTGTTATCTATAAGCCATTCACTGACACGCTCCAACTCTGAAGATAATGATGTCTAATATCGAAATTGTATCTCATTTAGTACAGATTAAGGTCAAACATCAAACTGTACGTTCTTTATGCTTTGAAAATGTAAAACATGTGCTTAGTAAGTAATAGTACATACTACGGTGTACGGTATATCCCCTTGTACTATACAGTATATCCACTTATGCATTCTAGGAGAGTTCGGTTTATTCAAGATTCGTCAAAAGATTTGCTTTACGTTTAAAACATCTTGCAATACATGCCTATTTATAACACAACCGATGGATCTACATACATATATGTCAATCCATAACATACTGGTGCAGGGTTAGATCTTAACTTTGACATCCAACAAAAGTTTAACACAACGATAAAATGAAAAACCATTTGTTTTCTAACATCACTACTTTAAAAGACAATGGTTGAGATTAAAATGACCACGTTTCTCTATGGACAACCTTTTGTCATGACGTAGTTGCTTGCCGCTTTTGTGTCCATTGTCGATCGTATATTTTATCCAAATGGCTACATGATAAAATCTTTAGCATCAGTGCGGTATTGACAAGTTTGAAAGAAAAAAACACAACAACACGAACTCACTTCCAACGAATGACGTGCGAGAGACGATTCAGCGAAGGTGCCATGAACAAAGTCCTTGTTATTCAGCGTTCGATACATTTGTTGACCAACTAACAAGACAGACAAGACAAAAAACATTTAACACAGCTGATAGACGCGGGTCGCCTATGACTTTGTATCCTGAATTCAATAAGAGATCACCAATAATTATTAGCATAAGTACGAGGCATCTACATAGTTGGCGTTCATGCACTGTAACACGCAACACGAGAAGACCAAGACCAGTCCTAATCTAGTTTAATAAAAAACGTGAATAGTGAAAAAGCGTTATGCAATTTATATATTGGCACAAATGATTATCACATAAGGATGCCATGTCGCATGTTATAACCATGTCGCTCGCTTAAAGATCAAGGTCACAATATACACGTACATTTAACAAATTGTTCTAATTTTCAAATAATGTTTATGTGTCATATATGTTTTTGTACGTCCATAAATTTGTCGTGAGTAATATATTATCAAAAATAGTTGGCACACATGCTCATCAAATCAAAGCAACGTGTCGAGTTCAAATGCCACGTCTCTCACTTAAAGTTCTAGGTCACAGGTGACACTTTCAGTTTTCAACTATTCATTACACATGGATATAGTACTATAAATGTTCGTGTACGTCCAATTGCTTTCTTGTTCATTGTGAGATTTCCAAATAATGTTGCATATCCTATCAACACAATGTGTTGCGCGCAAAAACTAGGTCGCTCGCTCAAAGGTCAGTGTAACTGTGAACACATGGAGTTTGTTAATATATTTTTTTATATGGATATAGTAAGTCCGGCCAATACCTTTTTCGTGCATGGCATGATTTCAAAAAAAATAAAAATAAAATAAAAATAAGGGCGATGTGTCAGGACAGCAACATTATTTCTCACTTAAATGTCAAGGCCACACTGAGTATTCGAAATGTCTGTATTATCCTTAGATGGTAATAGAGATAATAGATTTACCATTGACTCTAAGCTTCATATAGTAATCATGCATGATGCGATTCTATTTCTAGCGCTCAATTGAAAGGCCAATGTAACAATTGTGAAACAGGCTTTATACGTAGCAACACTTAAACAGGTATAAATACGCTGTGTTGACCATTCACATTATGTTTGTCATTTATTACTTGTTTTTGTGTCCAGTAAAGGGTGCATCCGTTTCCTAAATACACAATTCTCGTCAAAGATAAACTTAGTTACCGAAAAAAGCAACGATGTGACGATCAATGGGATAATACATATTCAAGTGCGCCCTTATTGTATTTTATCTCTGTAGTTTGAAATCATGCCAAGCACGAAAAAGTTATTGAAGACTGAAATATGAAAACATATGTATGGAGATACCTTTCACTGCATCCACACAGCAGAAATCAAACTGTTGTTGTATGTAATTAGGCAAACAAGGAAATTTGTGTAACTGAAAAATAAATTGTCCACAAATGAAAGCACATGACAAATCACGAAAATAAATAGCTGATAAAACAATTACATGTACACAATTTCCATGAATAAATCAAAGTAAAAAAATGTGCCATACATTAAGCAATCATTTCGGAAAATGAACTCCGGAAGAAATGAGGATATACGCAAATTTCAAATCATGATATTACAAATTAAACAGAAAATCAGAGTTCAATAATTGTTTCGCCAGCGCAGCGCCGTACCTTCATTCAATGCAATCAACAGGAGATAAGTTGGTAATGTTGGGTCGTGAGTGGATGATGGGTTTGTTTAACGTCTGAGAACTCGTCATGAAAATAATTTTCGCTCTATGTGTTTGCGCCAGTTTCCGACGACCTTTGTTTGCTCTTTATATATCCAATTATATTTTCGTGTTGAGTCTCTATCACTTAATCAAAAAGCGTGTTAATCTATATTTCATTGAACTCTATATTAAACTATATAACTTAATCAGTTGGTGCAATAATGAATTCCTTAACCTACGTTGCAACGATAAACAAAGTCATATGGTGCTCCGATTGTGTTGTGTTGTCAATGGTTACCGTTCATGTTAGTAGATTGTTCCTGTTTGGGAAATTCTACACTTACAGAGACGCACTTGAACCACACTATTAAGACAAGGTTGATTCAAAATGAATGCAACCATTCGGAATATTTATGCAAATCAGATTACTAAAGTATCTTTATCGGGAAGCAAAGGCGACGAGTGGGCGATAAAATAGCTGTAGTCGAAGCAAAACAAGCTATCACATTTCACACAGCTAGATGGATGTACGCAGTAAAAGGATTAATTGACAACCTCACACACACACACATACACACACAACGAACAATTCGTCATGAAACGATGATCACACCATTCAAGCAGCTTTCTAAAATATTAGTATAAGCTTTTTAATAATTTGTATTTCATTTTGAAAATAACGTGTGTGTGCATTTGAAAGAACGATTACTAATAACATATAACCATACGATATAACAAGGAAACATAAAGTAGCCATACACGATGTCATTTATCTGCGATAAATAAGTTAAAGAGACATGCGTTATTTATATTTACATAATTTGATTCGAATAATGCAAACTCTAAAGATATCCATGAACCTTGAACTGGAGAGTGCCAATTTACACTTACAGCAAATGTTTAAATTTGGTGAGCGTATGGAAAGTCTGAGAGTTACATAAGAGTCGCCGGTTTTAGTTTAGTTTAAACCTATTTATTTAAGCTCGATTGCATTGAAATAACTTACTTCTTATTTGAAACGCTCTCTAGTCCGTTTCCTGGGACTAGAACCAGTATTTGGTGTATAAGGGGAAGATCTAAAGAACGCTCGCACAGTAGGGACCGAACCCGTTACCTCCCGGTCGCTAGGCGGACACCATATCCAGTAAGTCACGGCGACTACACGCCGGTTTTCATCAAATATGTTCCATTGTGACTACAATATATACATAATATATAAGAGAACTTGCTGGCACCATTTCATTATCATAAACATTAATGAGCCAACCAGTTACATGCATTTTCACGATAAGATATTGCTCGAGTGAAGAGTGTGATTCTTTTCAGCGCATAACTGGTAATATGACAAACGCCATTGGATTATGATACATATGACAAACTTATCACCACCTCTACTACTAACAGTTTTAAAGTGGTTATTTTATCTTTCCGTGGAATTTTGTACACATAAACAAATGAGATGTCTCATTAGTTATACATGAACAAGAGATTGTGCTTGCCTAATCTCAAACGGTTATCAAGAAGCATGGCATTTTAAGGTTTTAGCAGTCTTTAAGAATCGGATAATATGGGATCATGTCGACTTCGTTCGCAACCTATTGGTTTCTCAAGGTATATTGACCCATACTTTCGAACGACGGTAATTTTTAAATGTGACATTACATATGGTCAATAAACGATTAATGAAAACAAATAACTTAATAATCTGTAATATCTTGCAAGTTATTTAAACAATTAACTACGTATACTTTTAATAAAAGTATACGCGTATTAAGGTTGGTTTCCTGATAATAAATATGAGGCTAGCTCTGTGAAAAGGGGGTTAAATTCATGTGCGTAAAGTGTGGTCCCAGATTAGCCTGTGCAGTTCGCACAGACTAATCAAGGACGACACTTTCCGCCTAAACTGGATTTTTGCTAAGAAGAAACTTTCTTTTAACGAACAAAATCATACAAGCGGAAAGTGTCGTCTCTGATAAGCCTGTGCGGACTGCACAGGCTAATCTGTGACGACGCTTTACGCACATGCATTAAACCCCATTGTCACAGAGTGAGGCTTATATGTAAACAAGCGTAATCCGAACAATACGGAACTCAATTGTCTCAACAAAAACAGCTAAGCGATATCAAGGCTCTTGAAATTATACTAGTATCACTAGCGGTGTTGACATTGTCAGGAAACAGTGTTGTTTACGAAAACGAAATGTGGCGTGTTCTGAGAAAACTAGGCAAAATGCTTGTGCGTAAAGTGTCATCCCAGATTAGCCTGTGCAGTCCGCACAGGCATATCCGGGACGACACTTTCCTTCTAAACTGGATTTTCGCAATAAAGAGACATCATCTAAAAAAAATATCCAAAAAAGCGGAAATTGTCGTCCCTGATTAGCCTGTGCGGACTGCACAGGCTAATCTGGGACGACAATTTACGCGCAAACATTTTGCCCAGTTTTCTCAGAAAACGCCACAAATGTGTACGATGCTTAACGTATTTAGTATGTTTATGAACGACATGATTTTGTGTTTGTCCCCGAAAATATTTACGATCACAAACTACGACATTTTGTGTAGACTTGTGTGGTTGAAAATATTTTGTTGAACGTTTAGGACGTTTTAACTTTGTTACCAAAATAGAGACTGTATAAGTGATTCACAATAATGTTGTCGGATAAATAGTAATTTTAAAGATTCAGGAAGACAAAACACAAACTATAATTTTATTGTATGAAATGTTTTCAATATTTGCATCACATTGCATACATGTTTGGATTATCATGTTTGTTGTACCTTGGTTTAATATTACAGTATACTGAATTACATAGTTGTTGTGGACTCCTATATTCATTTTATTAACTGATATATATTTGAACAATTAAAATCTTAACCCTTTGAGCGCTGGAGCCGGATTTTGAAGGCCTTTGCAAACAGTTTGGATCCAGATGAGACGCCACATAATGTGGCGTCTCATCAGGATCCAAACTGTTTGCTATTCTGATAGTATTCTTTGAAAAAAAAAAATCGAAGAAAATGCTAATTTTAGAAATTTAGCAGACAACATTTTAGCAGACGACACATTTCCCAGCATGCAAAGGGTTAGAGTAAATTGATCTGACAGTATCAGTGCATGTTATAAAAACATAAAGTGTTGCGTTTGAAACGTTGTATGCTTATTAATTTAGTTAACAGGTGTACTTTGTCCTTTATGTTATAATTTGTGCGTACTACATTTTCTGAAAACTGTTTTCAACCGACTCAAATGCTTATTTGTACTTACAATATTTTGTATATTTAGTAATGTTTGTTTTCTAAATTTATGAAAAAAACAAGCTATTTATAGGAAGGTATAAAATAAACTACGTTTTAGGGTCTTTTTGACGTTATATGTACTGAAAGCAATATTTTGGAAGGTAATTTTCAAATCCCGCACTGTATTCTTAAGTTGCACATATGTCTCTAATATGACGGTGAAAGTTCATGAATGTTTGGTATCTTATTATTTAATGTATGTACATATTATTGGCGGGCTACACAAACTATTACTTTTATCTACATGCCCAAAATTAACTTTTGAAATATTTTAACCTCCATTTAGTCCTTATTTGCGATTGTGCTGAAGTATAATTTACTTCATTGTCTTTATGTTTGTTTTTAAAGCTTCGAATAATAACTATTACTATGCTTGTATATTCTGATAAATCTTTGAATGTATTTAAAATGCAATGCATACATTATATGAACAATATGTGTCGCTTGTTTCTTATAAGCGATCATGTCGGCTAGATATTAACACCATGTCACAATTGTTCATAACTTTTTGTAAAAGTTGCATTGGCATTGTATTCTCATGTGTCACTGTATTTGTGATTTGAGTTAAATAAAGGTTATGTTGTTGTTGTTGGCTAGATAATACGTGGTACTAAGAGGGTGGGATGAAAGAAATGCCAATTACCTTTCTATTAGACTGTAAAAGATTTTAAATTTTCAAACAAAAATGTCTAATTGATACTGCATTGTGATCTGAACAAAATGAAACACGCGACACGCGGTATTGACCATTATTCTGCTACTACATGAAGGTAACGTGGGTTCCGCCGCAGCCTGTTAAATGGCCTGGCTAATGTAAGTGTCCGGTTAAATGACCTGGGTAATGTACTTGGCCGGTTAAATGACCTGGTTAATGAACACGGCCGTTTAAATGACCTGGTTTATGTAAGTTTGCTACACGACGACCGTTTATCATGTTTATTACAATACTTATACAATATTATGTTATTCGATATCTTTGTACATATGTTTTGACAACATCTGTCTTCAGCGATAATTATTCTATAACAGTGTGTCTGATGGCATGTGTGTTTTCTTCTTTAAGTCATTGTTTCCATACAAATATACATTTAATAAAGAGCACGTTAGGCTTTCAAACTTTTTTAACATACACATATACATAACGCATGAAAACAATAATAAGGATATTGTTTCTGTCATTACATCGAGCGCAAGCTTTATATTGGAATAATTTGATATTGTGAGTGACTTACATGGGACTCAAAGTTTACTGGGTTGAAATATGTTATTTTTTTTCTACATTTTAACGTACTGTTTCTTTAATAATATTGGGTTTATTCCAAACGGTAATACCATCACTTTGCAGGAAGAAACGCAAGTTGTGTTGATATAATCTAGGCGGCTCTACGTGGATTGTTTAAGATAGCGTTCTTATTTAATGTAACTCTGATTTTGTGTTTGACATTAAATATTTGCTATGATTATTATTTCTCGTAAAATTCTTGTACATTTTCATGTACTATATTTTGTATTTATCCGAATTTGGTAGAAAACAATTTTCGTTTGTTCTACTTATTTAATGTCTTAAATATGGTGTGTCCTATCTCTACTGTCAAGAGGACAGTGCGTGTATTTATTTTCCTGTAAGCTTCTGTGCATCTTTTTGAAGTGAATGTAAGAATTATTATTTGTTTGTGTGTCAGTTAGAATCAGCTGTACGCAGTTAATACAATTTTGCTTAAAAGTGTTTATTATTTATTATGAAAAAAAAACAGTACTTATTTTGAGACAGACACAGATCAGTCGTTTTTAAAAAAGAAAATAAATTCTATATCCCTGTTGGGAAAATCTTACGGTGAATGTCATTGCATCTGATGATGAAATAGTTTCAACAGACAAGGGAGTGAGTACGCAATTATTAATACTTGTAGATAAGTTGATTTCCGCAGCCTGATGTATTTGATCTTGAATCTTGACTGCCTTCTTCTTGTTATAAATGTACCGATGGGACCGTTCAAATGATGCATACGCGCTCGAATAAGCAATCTATGGAAATAAGATTGATAAGGAACATCCCAGGAAACACAAAATAAATTACTTTAGAATCGACTTGTTTTTCGGCATCTGAGTAAACAAACCCACGTACTGCCTCCCGTTCATGCTCTATTGTTGATTTTTCGATTGGAATCACGAAGTTCTTTATTTATGGCAAGGAACCAATTTCTAGAAGAAAGATGCACACAATTAAAAGTGCACAAGGCCACAAAACACACCCACACACACATAAATACATACAACTGGGGTCAACGCATTTGAATGGTCAACGCGAAGCATTAATAAACAATAATACAGAATTACTTTTACTATTCAACCGCTAATCGTAATATCTTATCATTGTTACTGTCTTTCATGAATCTCAAGTGTTGCAGCGATCAAATAATTGCATTTACATTTGACATTACTGTTTCTGTAACAATATTGGTTTCATTCCATGCGTTATAGATCATCTCTAACGCAGAAATCAAACATGGTATGGCTAAGATAAAATAAGCACCTGTCGAATGATTAATACCGTCCTTGTGTGGCCGTGTATAATTTGTTGTGCACATTCACTACTATATTAATTAGTGACCCTATACAGTTATCACAAGACCCAAAATACAAAACAGTTATTTACAACAGCAACCGCGGGGGAATTTCTTAGATTTGAATAAATACGTTTGCTTTATTTCTCAACCATACACTTGCATCAAAAATGTTGTAACTCACATCCATATTTACTTATTACCGTAGGTTAGTCCTTAACAAACTACAGGAATGGTATGATATTAAACTATTCTTCCAATCTGCATATATTCTTATTTTTCTATATATACATTTTAAACTTCTGACATTCACAATGAGTCGACTCACTTTTTTACCAACGCTGAAGGACTGGTTGTATATTTAAATTGATACTTTATTCGGAGTGTACCGCATATTTTTATATAAAGCCGTAGTCTTCAAATATTAAAATAAGCATGGTAGCAGTTTTAACTGGAGTTTTAATCGGTTTCAATTCATTAAGCCGTTGCTTAGTTTTGGAATTATTGTGGATTTCCTTTAACTATGTATTTTAAGTGCAACACAATATAATACACTGCCCTTTTATTATTTTTGATGAATTTTTAAATTTTGTTTGTATAAACTCTAATTCTAGATGAATACGTTTACGTCTATTGTCTTGTCAGTTTCTGTGTTTCGTAAGATGATGTAAGTAAGGGCATCCTCGATTTCTAACTAGAAACACATTTGAGTTCTCACAAGACAATGTTTCTTTTATAATCAAGTACAGTTTATAACTTAATATTGATTTAAACATGAATGAAATAAATGAATAAACGATAGTTCTAATTTCGAGACAGACCAATCAGTCTGGTTTTATTCAATAAAATTTCTATTCCTGTGGGAAAAGTCTTATCTGAAAGTTCGTGTTACATTCGGCTTCTGAGCGAGCAGTCCATATACCTATTTCGGTTTGAAGCTTAGTGAGCACTGAATATTTGATTATTTTTTTTTATTTGAATGCCTTTCTTAAGTAATAATGTGACTGAATCAAAGTTGATCATCTCACAATCGAATGACCGATATATGGCTATTAGGGTAGCTTGGAATTACAACAGCAATAAAACATCTTACGATATTGACAAACAAGTCATAATAAAACGTAATATATTCGTTGATGACGGGATCGTTTGTTTCGAGACGTTGTTCTTTTAATTAATCAAATGACCGATTAACAAATTGGTCTGAATTCTATGTGGTGAGTTAATCGCAAACTAAGACTTATATTTCAATACCTAACTTACCGGAATTGTTATTCCAACTCTACAAATGCCATCAATACTAGTGTGCATCATAAACAAAGGCGGTAGTTGTTTGCTTGTTAGCTTGTTCAGGAGCATTTGCAGAGATGAGGTACAGGGGTCATTAAATAAGTCCTTGGAGAATATCAATTATCTCTTAGCAGATGACAAATCAATGGTGCTGTAAAGTGAAATACTTTCTTGAACAAGAGCTTTGTCACATACGAGTTTGTGCGTATTCACAGTATGGTAGTCTATGCACACTGAGCTTCATCAACCTTGCTTCAGTCATTGTTATGAAGCGCATGATCCAAATTTAAATTGCCATTTATTTATGTAAACATAGCACGCATTATGTGCAATCCACGAAACAACTATATAAACGTATCTATACACCAAAATGCACTCGATTAACATTCTAAGTTTAATCATCCTTGCTTATCGGTACATACTTCTTGAGGTTTCCCAGAGTTCGGCTTGTTCATTTCACATTACGTTTAAACTCCTTATAATGCTTAGGTTCATTAAAAAGGAGCCGCCTAAAATAAAGTTATTGAAACACACATAACTTGAAATCACTGCTACCAGACCCCGACGCTTCATATGTTGCGCGAGGCCATTTTTTGCAAATCAGTACGGGACCTTTACAAAAAGTACACGTGTAACTAAATACCAAATGAGATAGATAGCTGCATTTGCTAAAAAATCAATCATAGGCGCTTTTAAGCACTGTGCTCATGGTGTCATGGATTGCAATGTTATTTTTCCGTACACAAAATGATTATGTGAATGCAATTATGTATAGCGTCAAGTCATATTTGCTTCAAAAACGGCATGTGTATTGACGAGATCGAACCCTTTTCTGCAGACGTACTTTTCTTTGGATTCAATTGGTTTCAAAATTGGAAAAATTGCACCATCCATCAGTCCAATTAAATTTGGAAGCCGACATTTTTTGTATAAATCCTCCTGCAAAAGCGGAATGGAAGATCCTTGAGGAAATCTGAAAGATATCAAGACATTATTGATCGACTGGTATTATAATTGAAAACAAAACACAATCTATGTAGTTTGAATATTAACAAAATTTCGTATGATATAGCTCATACATAACATTATGATAGAATTCCTTTTAATATTAGGTCATGGTTAAAACGAAGTTTGGTACTTTTGATATACAGGATATGGTCATATAAGTAAGCACTGTGCATTCTATTTATTGACCGAAAACATCTTAAAGTGGTACATTGAATGAACTGTAGATTTATTATAGATTTAATTTATGACTTTAGCACATCAAACTTAATAAAATGTAGAAGGGAGCATTTAATTAACAGCACCAAAGAACAAAATTTCATCAAACTAAAAATGTTACTAAAATAGTTTAGCAAGCATAACACAATAACCTGATACTTTATACTTTCGATTTACAGCAGTGATGCACTTCTTGCATATCCCACAAGACCAGCGAACGCCAAGAAGAAGAAGAAGAAGCATATCCGACATTAGCTTGACCTCCTGATTTCGTGGAAATTCTCAGCTTAGGAGAGACAAATTGCATTTTGCAATATACCTCAAGGCTGCTAAAATTTAAATGTTAATGAATAAATTTACAGACAACTGTTCATCTTCGTACTTCCGAAACAGAAATAATAATAATTTTATTGACGCATGTACTTTAAATTTCACTTGTATTTGTGTACTTTAAAACCAAACAAACAAATGAGTTCATAGTTTTATTATTCCAACATAATTATTTGTATTTAATGTGCCAATGATCAACTGTAACATATATTTTGTAAAGTGAACTGATGTTGGCTTTTTCAAGTTAAAGATTAATATTAAACATACGCACATTAAGAATGTATGAACTGTTTTGAGCAACAAAACATGCAATCCAATAAGTAAATTGTTTTAATCAGCAAAGTATTACATTCGACATTGTGATATATAATCAAATAATTTTAACAAATGAACACAAAATAATATGTTCTCTTTCTTATGGGTTATTCATATCAACATTAAGTAGATAACACACCATCTAATTAACTTATCCATATTTCAAACTTGTTTAAAAGAAAAAAACAAGTATTTTGATGTCATATTGATTGTCATGATCAGAAAAATTCTAGTAGAATTTCCGTAGATGAAACGGCTTCCTGTGGATGATATTGTAAGTATATATACACAGAGAACAGCTTTTGTCTTTGTGTAACAGTCAATATAAGCCTCATGCCGACAATCTTCGAAAAAAAAAATGTCAACCCAAAAAAATTGCCATCTTTACAAAATTGACATAAAAGTATCGCTTTAATCTTAAATATCTATAAATTACGTTTATAGATTGTTTAAACATTATTTAAAAAAAACGTGTATTGTTTAAATTATTCATGTATTTGGAATGCTTGAAGATATCCGTTTACGATATATTTAACGACGCGAAGGTGGCAAACAAGATATTCATAAACAATAATTTGCGGCGACATTATCGCTTTTTTGTTTGATGCTTAAAATAATCATAATGTTTAAGGTATATTGACAATTGTTAAGGCTTATCCAGCTTTTAGTGAAGGCTTCAAGCGTGGTTCTGTTCAGAATCGTTATCGTGTTATAATTAGTCGAAATACACGGCTGTAAAAGGAATGATTCGCCAAGGGTTATATTTGCATAATATAAACAAATCTGAAGACGTCTGGCGTAAACAGTGGCGTTGCTAGTGATTGTTAAGATAGAATCATTCGTATACTGATCAATATAATTCTTCTGGCACATTATAAGGAAACATGCACCCTTTTATACATGATTGATGTTGTACTTTGTTGTGTTAATACTCACAATTCTTAATACTCTTAAAACATTTAATACATTAATTATAATGATATACTAAAAGATGCAAAAAATACATTAAATGAAATACTTTCATTATAATGAAACCGGACTTTGGAAAGTATAGCTTTACAATAAACGGTGGTAGTTCAGAACTGAACATGTATCTCCTTAAATGCAATTTGTCAATAAGATATATAGCATATATAAACAAATGACATGTTCTTTTGACATTCAGAACAAGAAATTAACAAGGCATGTTTAGTCTTTTCAGTATTCTTCTACTACACTTCACTATACTCCGCTTGTTGCATGAATCACGATCAAGGAACATGAAAGTCATGAGTTTTTGTATTTTCGTGTATCTTGACAAAAATGTTTACAAATCCACGCTTTGATCAACAATGCCTGTTGGGATACATAATTTGCACCATCAGCGAAGTAATGGTAATTGTCTTTTAAAGGAAAAAGGCCAATGACGCAGACATTATACGCTGTGAATAGCAAAATGCACACAAAGCATGACATATTAAGATAATGATAAGACTGTTTAATATTTGGAATAATGATTAAATTTGAATCGATGCATATAGCGATATTTTGTCTTAATAGTTTTTCATTGAGTTGTTGGGGACTATTTCGTGTGGCGTACCGGGCTATATCACACATAATGTTAATATTACTACGCAAGGTTCGATTCAGTTAATTAAATCTAGTTTGGCTATAGCTGTTAACAATTAAACGCTGATGTTTTGATTTTGTCATCAACTTTGTTAAAATAAATATTTAAGAATAAATAAAATACTTTGTTATGGTCGTTTTTTGCTTGAATTTATCCGCCTCGTCAAAGAAAGGCTTACACATCGCGCCAAGAACCTCGGAAACATAATGAAGACGAATACAAGCAAACACGTCTTAGAAGCTTTGTGACTTCTATCGAAAGCGCCTTTGCAAGGAAAAGGCAAAATATGTCTGTGTCAATAAATTTGAGTAATCAAACGTTACAAAAAACACTGATCCTATGAGATTTCATCGAAGTAAAAAACAGAAAGGCAGACGAAAAAAAAGAACTGGTGAAAATTAAGGGAATTGAACGTATGGGTGCGTAACTGTGCTTATCGTACTTTATTGAAAACAAAAATATATCACCCATTAATGGTCCTATATGTTAAATGTGATCGTGTAATTTA
This sequence comes from Dreissena rostriformis, assembly GCA_007657795.1. NCBI lineage: Eukaryota > Metazoa > Mollusca > Bivalvia > Myida > Dreissenidae > Dreissena > Dreissena rostriformis. Next base: position 401,289 of record VMBQ01000004.1, on the reverse strand, counting down.
AACCGATAGAACTATCAGCATAAACTGTTTGTAACATTTGGAATCTATTAAATAAGGACTCCTTGTCAGTAAAGTGTACTTGCTAAATAACATTGCAAATTCATACATTTATTTATTTAAATTAATTTTAATAAATTGCGGAATAAAGTTGAAATATTAATAAAGAAATACATCCAGGGTAGACATCGTCATTTCAAAATAAGTTTATTTGTAAAGGGTACAATTCACAACGATTGAGATATTTGTCCTGATGGCTATGATTGATTGATTGATTGATTTATTTCGGTATGGAATACACATACATGGACATTTAAAACAACATGTATAATACAGAATAGTAGAACACATGAGAATAAATAAACCATGACATGCACACCAAACACCAAGGATAACACAAAAAAGAGCGACTCTTATTTCCATTGTGGTCCTTTGTGCTGGTGGCATGACATAGAAAGCTTTTAACTAACAGAAAGTAGTAATTAAACATTGACCTTAAAATAAAGTTCATATGAGTACACATTGTTAAATGGAATGATATCACAGATAATTGGCCAAATAATATTATCACAGTACAAATCTATGTTTGGCATTTTGTATTCACAGTAGGGAATAGACTATAAAGGAATATAAAGAAATATATTTATGGATTACAAAAAAGCTAAAAAAATACTTGAAATTAATACACAAACTTTCACATAACGCAAAGTCCTTAAAACCTTATAAAAAGAATTTAATATCAATTAAAGGAAAGCTGATAAAAACAAAATCACATCTTCAGCAATTAACATAATATTAAATGACTAGATCTAGATGACTGATTAAAATATTCCTATACCGAAACAAAAACGATACATAGATAATAATGATATAACCATGATAAAATTATAAACTGTCCATCAGGTATTTCTTAACTGCTATTTTGAATGAAGGTAATCTTCTTATACTGGATATGTCAGCAGGTAGGCTGTTCCACAAGGAGCAACCAAGAGAGCAGAAGGACTTGGAACCAAAACCTTTGACCTTTGGAATTGCAAAAGCACCCCTACTACATGACCTTGTCTTATATGAATGGACAGAATCCTGGGGGATAAACGACTCTCCCATATAATCAGGAGCTAAACCATTTTTGACCTTGAAAACATGACAAAGGATAATCTGGTCAACACGTTTACTGACAGGTAACCAATTAAGAGAGCGATAGTGTTGTGGACCAACATGTGACCTGGCGTCAAGATTAAGGGCAAACCTAATTAGCTTATTTTGAGTAACCTGAAGCTTATGTTTAAGCAACTGAGTTAGACCGGGGTACCATATTGAACAGCAATAATCAAAGTGACATTGAATCAAGGACATAATAAGGAGATTCTTGGTATGTTGGGTAAGGAAGTCCTTTTTACGATATAAGTATTTCAACCGGGCATTAGCCTTCTGCAAAACAGACCGTGCCATAGTATCGAAAGACAGAGATTGATCTATGGTAGCTCCAAGATATTTGACCGAAGAAGTGGGATTAATCACAGTGCCATTACAAGTAATATCAAGGGATGAATTTGACTTAAGTCTGTGTTTAGACCCAAATAAGATTGACTCAGTCTTACCTAAATGAAGTGATAATTTATTATCAACTAGCCATTGACTAACAAGACGCAGGTCTTCTTTAAGGGCATGTTCAATGTCAGACTTACATTTACCTGAAACTAAAATTCCTGAGTCATCTGCATATAATAATAACTTGTTTTTTACCACAGCTGACATGTCATTTACATATATTAAAAACAGAAGAGGACCTAGGATTGACCCTTGTGGAACCCCGCAAGAAATACCAGCAGTTGATGAATAGGTGCCTGAGACATCAACAAACTGCTGTCTATCAGAAAGATATGACCTAAACCATCTCAAGATGTCATCACCAAGGCCAGCTGCACTAAGTTTCATAAGAAGAATTGAGTGGTCCACTGTATCAAAAGCCTTTTGAAGGTCTAAAAGTATCATACCAATAAGGTGACCTTTATCCATTTGCAACCTTATATAGTCCGTCAGATGGATAAGACATGTATCAGTGGAATAGCCATGTCGAAAACCCGACTGAAATTTATAAAACAACTTATTGGCTTTGAAATAGGACTTATACTATACTTATTTCTATCAAAACCCTTAAACGTTTCAAATTGACAACACTTCAGATATAGTAATAAGTTAAATTTAGCTGCAGACAATTTAAAGCAACGGAAAGCCCTACAACTATTTATTGTCATACACTGCGCCGTGTTTTAGCTACATTTCCCTTTTGCGGACCAAATCAATGTAGAGCCTACGCGACTGTCGACGAGACATGTCGAGATGTAGTACTCTTGAACAAAGTGTATTGGGACAGACGTCCGGATGATTGTCTGAATCCTGACAGCCCAGCCTTATTGATCGTCATATTTGTCAACAAGACAGTCTGCTTCAGGAAGTACGCCATGGACATCAATTCGGTATATGCAATTATGGCTTAAATGAAGACGGCATATGACATCTAAAATCCTAGCTTTACAAACTACAGGTTCATTATAAATGCTTAATTAATTAAGGATTTACATTATAACAAAAAATACACAAAAATTAGTGGCGGTAAAATACTATTGACATCTAATTTTAATAACAGTCTAATTATAAAAGAAACAAACTGTTAGAACATTGAATTACCTTCATGTTGATGCCTGGAAGCGTTTTGTACATGAAGAAGTAATCCCGCTTTAACGGATTGTTCTAATAATTGGTCACACATATTCAAAACTGAACTTGAATCAAGCAACGCAAAGTTCATACATTTTGCACTTTATTAAATAAATAACCGGTAAGCAACTATCCAATCTGTATCATCAAGCTTTTTTTAAAACTTAATTTATCAAAAATTTGTCAACGGCAGTATTGCATTTAATTTCAACAGAACAGAAATAAATTCTTTCTCGCAGCAACAGAAAACGCTATTGAGCCCTCCTTCAAGGACATACAAACGCCTTCAGATGTTACCTTACAGCGATAGTCAATACATCGGCAAAGATTTATTTCAATTTGTAAAACGATGTTACTCTTACCATTTATACAATAAAATTGTTCCAATACACAAACTATTTATACGCAATGAGTTGTCCATTTACTTGTCGTTACTTGTGAAAATATTTATTCATGGTCAATATCAACAGATACTCATAAACTTCTGACTTAAAACAGTATCTGTCATTTGATGAAATGATTTTAATTCAAGTCAGAATATTGGTAAAGCGCATACTATTTTTCAAATGGAGGAAGTAAAGAAAGAGTTTTAAGGCGCGCGCTTAATTCAGACTCCCAACAGGAAAGTGTTCATTCGGAAAAAATATTTTCGTAAAAAAAAACAACATGAAACAAAAATGTTTTTAAAGTTAGATCGTTTTTGATTTCATTCGTGGTCATAGAAACAAGATATTGTCTATGACTACTCATGAAATCAAATACAATCTTACTCTGCATTACTCGAATATTCTCTATATAAGCGGTAAAAAAAACGAACTGTTATTAGCATACATACACATTTTTTTGGTTAAATGTTAAACACATAATTTAAAAGTGTGTTGGAACGGGCATTATACAAAAGGTGTTCTTTATGTGAAGGTAAAAAGTAAATGAGTTAGTTTTATATATGGTATAACACATTGGTGTTAGTAATTAATTTCGTCGCACCCTAAAGAAATGAATTGAGCTAATCTGAGGATTTATAATTAATGAAAACAACGGATATATAACTTGGATATCCTGAAGTTCACAAGTTGACATTTCTGCATTCCGTTTGTTATATTTCGCATTAAATATTAAAGAGGCATATCGGCGGCTTATATGATGTTACATTAAAAAGAAGTAGGATTATCTTTACAAAAAAGCATTTATTAAATGACATTTTTTAAATTATATTTTTAACGTCACAGCGAAATAAGTAGTAGTAGTAAAATATGTTTTACTTAAATACGCATGCGCACTATTGAGATCGTTACTGTCCTTCATCTGAAAGTCGATAATGCAATACTGTTTATTCAAAAAGGTCTTACACAAATGAGAGAAACGAAATGAAGATGCGTTTGCTATATCTATTACTTCTTTATAATATACTGATGTAAACATGCTTCCGATTTGCGAAATGTTTACTTGGGAATATATGTGGCCTGAATATAAGGATATATTGTAAGAAAATATATCTCTGTTATTGCTACTGTCGGGAGCACTGAACAGATTATCTTTTTGAAATGATCTCTTGATGCATTTGATATTCAGGGGAGGGGAACATATAACAATATACGCATACATATTATTAAAGTAAGTCTCTTATGACACGAAGTACCCATACATACCTGTAGTAAAGGATCGGTGAAACCACAGATAAGCAAAGGAAGCTTGGTAATAAATTCAAAATGTATTATCATTTATTACTATTGATTCGTGGTGATACGAGGATTATGTATATGCACAGTTCATATCGACAGTTTGAAGGCGGTGACCACAGCTTAATTCATTTCTTGATTGTACCTTCGTTGATAAACAGTCACAGGATGTTAATGGTACATTATAAGGAATATACAAAAAAAACACGTAGGGTCAAATTACCTTCGGCTTCAGTTCATATGCAGTCCAAGGCTTTCCGGCTGGTCACTTCAATGACACACGGCCTTCGTTTTAATTTTGATAAATAAACCTCAATATTCCGCAAACGTTGGACGATTTAAGACGATTAGACGTATTAGCCCATGAGAGTTTATAAAATACTAATGACACTATATTAATAAATAGTACAATACAATAAGCGTGAACAAGATATTGTCTTAATGTACACATACACACTTCAAACATCGAAGTAACAGCGTGACGAGTGGGAGTATAAATAAAACCAATTGTAACCAACCATAAAAAGTACAACATATTCCAATTGTAAGATTCACATGCAAATGCCGATTTAATTGCACATGATTTCACGTGGAGCGCATAATGTGCGACAAGCACATCTTTTTTTTTACACACATGCCCATTCAGCCTTAATAAGAGGGTATGTGGGTGGAGCATACAACTCTGTTTGAAAATTAATATTGATTTATTGTATATGGTATCACTTCCAAAGCATATTGTGCATTTTATAACTTGGGTAATTGTATGGTTTAGATCATGCGCTATCTATTTTATTGTTCCATGATTGTTTGTTATTACGGCCTCTGGTACCAGATTCGAGATAGAAACGATAAACTTCGAAAACCAAGTTGTACACTGTGGAAAGTATTGTTCTCATTATTTTATATTAAGCAAGGTTGGTCCTGAATATTATCAAACGCTTCTGTGTATGAGAGATTAAAACACGAATAGGCGAATTATATAGAAAGATGTATTAACCGATTTATTCAACATCCCCGATGTTCTGCATTGTTCTAAACAATTACAACATACACACATCCACGAGCACTTAACATAATGAAAATGTAGAGTTGAATATAGGTAATAATAAAAACAACATAGTATCAATGCTCCGAAAGGTCTGATATTGAACGCATCGCCATATATTTGTTAACCTATCTCAAAGACTTAATTGTTAAATCAGCTTTAGTTGGCATTTAATTTTAATGTAAACACAATTTTAAAACGTGTTCTATAAAGAATATATCAAATGTTTTTGTGGTCAGTGTTAAAACAGACTTAATGAAGTATTAAGTTATTTTATCACATAACATTTCAACATTGTAATCTCAATTGCACTCAGATAACATTTGCAAGACATACCTACATTTATGCATACGATCTTCATTCTTACTCCAGTTTCAAGGAATACTCAATTAAAAATATGTTTAGATATAATTTGAAATTTGATCAAATCTAAGAAAGGCATTCATTTCAGTCTTTTATACTAAAAATGATAAGGTGTTGGTAACAATGAAAACTCGATAACATTTCAACCATAAACAAAGCCAACAAAAAAAAAATAAAAAATTGGGAACTTAAATATTTATAGAATGATGCCTTCAATAACATAAGTGAACATGTGAATATTGACATCAATTTGTATATGTAACAATACACCACTTTCAAATGAACATCAATCCATTTTAATTAGGAGAATCGTGATCGATAATGGCAGACCATGAATCAAAAGCAAACTAACAACCATCACCTGTTTTCTGTTTGTGGACGATACATACACAATGTATCTTTCTTAAGAAAATATCACAACGACGATACTTTTATCGTACTGCTGGCGAGATAAATAAATTGTCTAACGAAAATATCAAAACGATAATATTTAAATCGTACTGTTGGCGTTCTTGTTGTTCGTTTGGAGTTTCATATACCTCAGAAAAGATGGAGGCTAATGCAAAGGTCACACTGCTAAATACCTGCACCAAAAAATTAATACGAAACACTTACTTGAAGTATGTTTAAATAAAGAATCTCATCTTCATCTCGACAAAACAATCAATAAAATATAATGTTTATTTACATATTATTGTATGAATAATTCTGGGTTAATTGTGAGATTCGGGGATCCCAAATTTACACCGGGTTCAGTATTTGTCATTCCAATTCGCTGCCCCAGATTTATTCAAATCTGTTTGTTTGATTTTGTATTATTTCTGTGATTGTCCACTATGTTAAAATGTTATTTTAGTGAACACTACTTGGCTACATGAGAGGTTTGTAGCTCTGCTAAAAACGATGCTATGTTTTGCAGTGATCATTTCAATGCGGCGACCCTAAATTTTTTCATTTGCGCTTGTGGTTTTTGTTCGCTTGTGTGTGCTTTTGTGCTGATTCGAATTGTTTGGGAATCAATCACTTGCCTTTAATAAAGGACCAAATATCATTGATTATATTTCTCTCTTGCTGGAGAAACAGTTTTTTTTTGGCGCATTATTTAAGTGGTCCTCGTCTGCCTTTGTTCGTTAACATACCATCAAAAATGGCGTCTGATTTTCCAGTAATGAATTTATGTCATTTAACTTTTCATTTTTTTTCAAATGAAAAAAACAACAACAACCTTAGAACACTCACAAACTCAGTCTTAAAAGCATGCACCATTTAAACATTATATACTCAATACATACTGATAAAACACACGACATACAATTCATAAACTATATTTGACTAAAGGGTATTGTCTAGTAAAACCTACATTATATCTATATAAACGTACATACTAATGTAGAAAATTAATTGCATTTCATTTTTTACTTGAATGCCCAACATTTATTAATTTACGTAAGATATACATAAATAAATATTATTGGAAGATCAAAAACATGATCAAGTTTATTGACCTTTTACAGACTGACAATGAAAAAAGTGTACGAAATCTATCCATTTTTGTCTTTGAAGCTGTTAAATTGAGATCTGACTTATATTATCAATAGATTCTCTCCAAGTACTTTCATTTATTTATCGAATTTTGACCATTTGTGAATATATTGTGTTGTAATATGTGTTTACTCATGGGCCTAAAGCCTAATGTATGTTGAATAAACTCTATGAATTTCATTTCTCAAACCCTCTTTAATCGATCCTGAACTTGCCATTCGCATACTAAGCCGGAAGAAATATATTCATCCCAGATTATCAATAGCGGAAAGTCGAGTAATTCTCGGCAAAATCGCCCGAAACATGTATTGCGTTAAATCAACCAATATAATGCACATGAGCTGACTTTAAAGTATATAAGTTCCAACAACGAAAACGACTGGTAATCTATTTTTTATAGCTTTTTGTTTTTCGAATTCCAGTATTGGTGACTTAGGAAACGAAACAATTCAGACAGCGATCATATATACCTTCGTTTCTCTTATTTCATAATAGCATAATGTAGTTTTTCCCGTTATGAAGTAAACGATAGAATCACGATGGACCCAAAACAAATTGTCATCTAACGTTCGCCTACACTTTTCAACATACAACTTTTAAATTTGCATTATTGCCCCTTACGAAACAAGTTGTGCATGTGCAGTTTCTGTCAAATAAGTAATTCTTTAATTATCTTATTAATTTAACAAATTATAAGCGAAATAACTTCTCGGATACCACATGCTTAATATGCTTTAGTTTTGGTATGATTCATTTCATTTCAATGTATAAAATTAATTCACGCGACATTCTAGGAAGATCGACGATACCGACGGAAAGCCCCGTATCTGTAAGAAACCAACTTCGAACTAACTTCGTACTGAACTGCTCTCTGCTCTGAACTGCCATAATACAACAAAATGTGATTTGTATTGAACTGCTCTCTGAACAGCCCTAATGCAAACGCACGCTTTCTTATTAAACTGCGGTTGTATAATAAAGACTAGAAAGTAAGGCACGAACATCTGTCAGTTTACACATTAAACACGTGAACTATCACGTACTGTACTAATTATCAAGACAGGTTATTGAATAATATCCGCTGGATGTGATGTACCAATTAATGATAAACATTGCCTTGTACGTAATTGAACTCACGTTTGTTGAGTTTGCTCAATAAATGTATTAAATGATGAAATGTAAGTACATGAATTTGCTTAAATCTGCATTTTACTATACTCAGTTTGTGGGACTACGTCACAAGGCCATTAGGGGCATCGTCGGAGGATTATCGCATAATGACGAGGGTCATCTTATCAATAGCCTCGGAATAATCAACAGGGTGTTTAGCATTGGTGTTGGAAAACAAATCATCACAACATTCGATGTTTTATCCGTAGTGCGCCAGTTTCATTAATCGGAATCCTGATTACTCATTTTTTTATCTGTTTAATTGTAACAGATAACTGTATATGAATTTTAATTTGGAATAATAATGATAACCAGGAAAAAAATTGGAACAAAAAATAACTAACGAGTAAAGCATGTTTAAATTTAATTTTAATGGAACGTTCTGGAAACTGGTTTCCGGCACTGAAACGTCAAACTTATGAGGTGATTGTAAAAGTCTAAACTTTGAAATTTGCAAGTAAAACATTTAGAAATCTAGACAACATTTCATGTAAAACTTTTTAAGTAATAATCCTTAAATAGAAATTCGCTATTTTTTTGACAGATTTTCCAAAGCCCATACCAAGAAACCGTGCAAGAAAGTTTCATTTACATATATATCAGTTGGGCTTCAAATTGAGACATCTATGTATTGAGAGGCACATACAATTGTTACTATAAAACAACACATAAAACATAAAACACTGTGATAATTACGAAAGATAATCTGAATGGTAACTAGCATAAAGAGAACTTTTAAAAAATTGCATCAACTTGTCTATTTCACAGCGCGAAGAAAATGATTTATATGTTCGCGTAATAAAACATTTGACTTTCCTACATATCTGGCATACTGGGTTCGGTTCAACTCTACATTTATAAACATGTTCAACAAAGTTAATAACACAAAACTGTGCTATCCATTATTCACATATATATGAGCCTAAAACATGGTTTGCCCATTCGATTTTATCAGTTCTTTATATACACATGAACGACTTTCTCATTTTTTATCCGCTCTGAACCACTTTCTGTGGATTCCTATAGACCATCTTCACATTTTACAGCATTAATAATTAAAATAATTATAAGAAAGATCATGATTTTTATTTTTAAGTGTAAATGAATGCATCTTTATTTTCTCAAGACGTAATCACCACTAATTGGTTATAAATATAGAAAACCAGAACAGAGTATTGTTTTCAATTATATTTCTATAGCTACCGATGACAGAGTATTTGAATATTTTTTTAATGAGATTGTGCCAAAAATTCAAATTCCTGCACAAAGCTTGTTGATTTTCTTAAAAAAAAAAAAAAAACAGCAGAGGCCTTAAAGTTCGATAACCTTTACCGTTCAATTTGGACGAGTGTTTTTTTTTTTAATAATAGGAAAAAAATTATATTAAATTGCAAAAATGCGATCATAAAACATTTGAATAAATAGAGCTGTATGCGTCGATGATTATTAATTATGTTTAACGTTTATTACATGTAAAACTGTCAAAAATTGTTCTTAACGCATGAACTAAACAAACATCAATGAGGCAGAAACGACAAATTGATGCAAATACAATGTCCATACAAACACGACCACTGGATTCTCTTCAAAGAAAATTAGCATTTACACATTATTCTGACAGATGCAGTAACAGAAACAGAATCTTGATTATCATAAAGACGTGTAAGTTGGATTTGACAATAGCCGCGTCTAAGCGTAAATATTCGTCATTTCCCTGTACCGCCATTTATATGCATTTGAAGTGCAGTATGTTACATATATGTTTGTTGTTAGCAAACTCCTTTGCAATAAGCAGTTCATATATAATTATCAAATTATTTCTTTGCTATCGTTATTATTTCTTATACTAATTGTATACTCCTTACTGTAGATATTTCTACAGTGAACCTTGAGATAACAATGTTTTCGATAATAAAGCGATCTATGTTTTAGTCTTTAGTTGTAAAGATATTTATTGCATTAATCAATATAACGCATTTTATGGTATTTATATAAAACTACCATAAACTGCTAACGTAAGAAGAAATAACATGTAGTACGACATTTGTAAACGAAAGCAATGGGGCCCGAAATATTTTATATTGCTTAGTTAACCTTTTCATTGATATTCAGAATAACACATTGCAATTGTTTAACTTTATAAAATGATGGATAGTTAATAATCAACTCCTATTGTAACAAACAATGTTTTACATGGTTAATAAACTATCCGAAAGGAATTACTTATCTTAACATTAGAACTTTTTTCTGTAATGTATAACACAGTGGTAATCTTAACTAAGGAAAATGGACTTCTTTACACTTTTAATGTAATTAAATGCATTTATTCATAAGACTATACGATTAAGAATATTCTAAAATAAGTATCATAGCAAAACAATTTTATTAAAATAGTCTTCCAGGACCTCTCGACGTGAATGCTTATACGTTACATATACACCACAGAAGCTTTGGATCTTTGTTTGTAAGTATAAGAACCGCTTGTTTGGATTTTGACCAAATTATCGTAGTTTAACGCATATACTCGCAGATCGTTCGGGTTAACGGAATTGTACGGACAAAGCCGGCATTACACGAATTTCATGACATTTTTTTTATATCCTTTAAGGGGTGTTGCGGCAGTTTATTTAACCGAGGATAAATTTATAGCCACACCGATGCTATTCGCACAACCTAATGGTTTTGTTATCAGAATCATCACAAATTAATGACCGAGTAGGTTCATAATAGGTACTCAGTGGTTCGATCCCAGGTGCGGATAACTTTTTTTTTCTTTCTTTTATTTCATTCTTATTTTTTTTTCTTGGAGCTCTTTAGTCCTGTTGTTTACATAAATCAATTTAAAGCATTTAATCACAAACTTCAAAACATGCCGAAATTTGACAACAAGTCCCTGTTATTGATGATTAAGGTTGAGTTTGATACTGTATGGTCTTATGTTTGTGATTAAATATTGTATTAGTGTTGTGTTTTAGTAAGCCGTTGTGATCCCAATTAAGATTGTAAACAATCTATAATGTTTATGCATATCTCTAACAGTCTATGTACCGGTACTTGGGTTTCGCCTAATTGCTGTATTTTAGGAAATTTGACATAGACGGTAGGGATAGTTAAACAAAAAAATCTCTGTTAAAAGTGCGGTGAACCCCCTTTTTTATTTTTGTTTTATGATAACAATACGTAGATGAACATATTTGAGCAGTTTCGCAAAAAGTTATTAGATAGAACTTTTTTTAATTCCATTTTTGTGGTTAAAATAGTAAAAATTGACGTTTTTTGGGGTGACATAAAAATTATAAAAATTAAATTTCTTAAAATTTAACTTGTGTTCTCCATTTTTTTGGTAGTTTGTGGTTTAATAAAATGGTATATGATATATCTTAGCTTATATAATGTCTACATGTTGCCAATTTCATAGGTTATTAATCATTTTTATGCAATTAGAGATTTTTCAGTTTTAATGAAAAAGTACATGTTATATAATGGTGAATAAAATCAAAACAAGGCCGGTGACCCTATGTTTTTATTTCATTTTTCATATATTATTAGTATGTTTAACTCAAATATAAATTTTGAGCAAAAGTTATTAGATGGAAAAAAAAACAGCAAAACTGCCGCAACACCCCTTAAAAGAAATTAAACGGATTCAAATAATCTATATCAAATTTATTATTATATATAATCAAATTTGGGTAACTTGAAATGAACAACAGTTCTCTTTATAAGACATTTGAATCCGACTTAGTATAAGATACAACTTATTCCCTGAGAGGCATTCTGATTCATGATGTAATTTTGTTTGTTTCAAAAAAAGAAACATTACAATAGGGAACGTGCCCTGCCAAGTATTTTAAATTTAAAGCTTTGTATCGCAGCTATTCACGCCATGTATATTCGTAAGTTGATTTGCATATTGCGAATGAATTTTATCGTGAATTAGTTTTAAATTCATTCTCACGAAATAAATGAATTGAGGGCAAGTTGAATTGACTATTCCGCATATATGGAAATTAGGTCTAAAAACATCGTCGAGAAAAATAATCTCGACGATAAGTCAAACACGACTGAAAAAGGAACCAGAAAATTAAGTCCAGTTATTATGCACTTGAAAGTAATGTAAGCATCTTAAAATTCCCAATGCCGTTTCAAGTACAATATGCAATAGTACTTTCATATATGCAACATCGCAAAATGATACAATATCTTTCTATATAAAAAATACTTGAATTTACAACCAAGAAAAAACCCATGCAACGTGACTCCATTTAGCATTATCGTCACGGTATTGTATTATTAATGCGTGTTATTGGTTTGGAAAATACAACACTCACGCTGGTTTTGTCGAGATAAGACTGTGGGCACATGTGAATCATCTTACGACTAGAACAGGGAAGTCTTAGCAAGGGTTTACATATAATAAAGCGTATACTGTATTTTTCGCGGATAAGTTTGAACTGTCGTTTCGTAGTTTTATTCGATATATTCCGATGTGCAGTCATTAATCACAAACATGTGATAGTAAAGATACTACAATTAAATAAAACTATCAAATTGGGTTGCAAATATAATGTTGTATTTACACAGCATCATTTCGCAAATGTTCAATTGGCCAAGTACTCAAACACATAAATACTTGAATGCCTCCTTCTATTACTAATGACAAATACGCATTATATTTTTATGTATACAAATGGGATAGTAAGAGCAAAAAAGGAACACGAAATTGTAAATCAATCTTCCTTTGACAGGGTGTTTCAATCATGATACATATATATATGTTTCACCTTGTTAACGGGCCAATATGTGTTAAATAATAAATTTCATTTGCTGCCAGCTTTAAATCCAATATAAACAATTGTAATGTCAACATCACATTTCTGTTATCTTCAACCGATACTTAAATATAAACTAGGAATTTTAAATGAAATATATTGAATGTCTTTTAATGTTACCGACACCAAATAGTGTTTACTTCAATTACCAAGGTTTAACCTATGCTTTTACTCGTGTTTGTTGCGGAGAGAAATCATGTTGTCCTTAATTTATGACTTAAAAACAATGTGTCGATGTGTCTTATGAACGAATCTGCAAAGCAAAGTGGAGATATTCGCAAAGTGTTCATGCTTTTGTACATGAATGAGGGTTCTACAACACAACATATTTCTAATGATATAAAACTCTAACTTACATTGATGTTTCGGTACCAGTTCTTCTGGCCTTTTATTTCTCTGTTTCTGTTTGATTTTTAGTCAGATCGTATACGTTTACTTTAATTACAGACATGAGAGATTAATTATAAAAAGAGAATGCTAAAATAAAAGAAAAACCAGTTACAAGTATGGTTACAAAGGTTAAAAACAAATGTGTCATGAACTTGACAACGCCATGTTTTCCGACACCAACACGTTTTATCGTATGTGTGGCGAAACATAAACATGTTCAAGTGTCACATGAGTATATCTGCACAAAACCCAAAGTATTTGGAGATTTTTTAATTATCCTGTGCATTTTTGTATTGTTAGGCTAAAATACGAAAACGAAATTAATGTTGGACAACTGTAATTATATACTTTAATTCTTTTTTTTTTGTATTTATCAACTTTGCAATACTCGTATTTTACTTCCATTTTTTTCTATGACTTTTGATGAGATCGTGCATAGACGTTTTATTTTTTAATTGAAAAACTATAATGCGTTTATATGAAAAAAAAAAATTGCATTAAAGTGTTCATTTAAAGCTAAACGTTTTTTGAATTTGTTTTACATTGTATTTTACAAACAAGTTACTATTCAAGGGATTCACAGGCTCAGATGTGTGTGAATCTGGTAACTATGGTGTTCTGACCCGGCAAGCGGCTCTGTCTACGCAACACCGCCATAGTGATATTTTCCTTATACAGGATTTATTTTACAAAAAATATGCTTATCTAGTTGCATTTGTCATTATTCGTAGAATAAGTTGTTTCAACTTTGTTTTCTAATTAATGCTGTTTTTTTCGGGATAAAAGGACGTTTTAATATCAATTTTATTCGATGAGATAATATTCTGTTATCTATTTACGGACAGACAGTTCACAGTGAACAAGGTATTTAAATTTGGAAGCCATTTTCGGACTGCAATTAATGCAGTGATTTTACGCGTCATAGCCGAAATTAACCTAAACTAATGAATAATACTTCGTTTACATCTACAATATCACATGAGTATTTAGTAATTTCAAAGCCTTTCTTTAACTAAACAATGGCTACTGATTGACCTTACAAAAACTGTAGGATTAAAACATCAACAATTATAGCGTATTAAATTGTAGTGTTGCATGTTAACTTTTTTCAACGAATATATGTGATTGTTCGTTGGATATGTAAGGTTTTCATAAACGTTTTGTTGAGACACTTATAGCTTCAATTTAATCAAGATTGGAATCACTGAATCAATGTCTTCTATCAAGGACCTCAATTCTCTAGAGAAAAATCCTTATTGGTAATTTAATGCTGCCTTGAAAATGCTTTAAATAAGTAACCGTGTTTTTTTTTATAATGTGAAGTGTGTGTTATATATGTGATGCACATTCGGTAAGAGCATGTGTTCAAATAGATGGCTAAATTATCGACCAGCCTGCAAACGTCTGATTAAACATCAATGTTTTTAATCAAATGCTAACACATATTGAAACCCAATATTTTTTTATTCCGATTGTTGAAGAGAAATGAAATATGCGAACATAAATCTATAATTTTCGCATAATTCTTTTTGCATGTGCATGTGATTTAACCACACCCACACGTGGTTCCGATATATCAAAACGTCATGGGTCAATTATTTCTATGTATCTATGTTATAATGATCTCAAAGAACACAACAAGAAGGTCAAAGTTGATATATTTAGCCTTTGTTTGAGAAATTACAATTATAAAAGACGTGCGGTACAGGTCTCATTAAGTGCTGAGCACAACATTTCAATTTCCGCATGAGTTTATTAGTATTAATATATAATCAAATTCAGTTTGTGACATGTTGAAATATATATTGAATCAATTACAACATGCTTGATGCTAAGGAAAGCTATCCGTTTCAAGTCTAACTTGCGAAACACATGTCTTCAATTTATGGGATATACATCAACATTTTCCCCGTAAGTCAAAACATTTTTCTCGTTAAAGTCACGCGATATAACAGGTTTGTGTGGTCTTATTGATGGTGTTCTATAATTATTATACAGTGTAGGGGACGCTCATTGATTTGTGTCTACTTCTCGTCTGTTGGAATGAAGTGAAATAGTCATATGTCGCCTCTGTTATTAAAACAGCTTTAATAATTTATCAACTTGCATACGCACAGCAACATCTGCATGGAAAATGGTTGAAAACCCAAAGCATCAAGTTGTTTGTTTAAAACGTATGGTATACACCAGTAATATTTACAGCAAATATAGATACAAACAACTTAACACTAAGAAAATTGGCCACACATATTTTTGTTTTAGGTATCAACACCATCAGTGGCGGAAAGTGTTGTGTTAATGCCAAGTTTACAAATAGTACAATATCTGTAATTGGTTAATATTTTCGCAAGATTAAATATGTTTAAATCATCGTGGCAGTTAGTTGCAATAATGTAACTCTGGACTCCGTTAACACTACGTTTCGAGTTACAAGTCGAGAGGATAGAAGCAATGGAGCAAAATCAAAATCTATAAAATAACATTTTCTCCGGCAATTAGAGTAAGGGTCACCCAAGAAAACAATTTGTATTCATTCCCAGACGAAAAAAATAAACAGTTAACGAGATAAAACATACTTTTATCGAAAATTAGATTTCCCAATAAAAACTCGGTCAAATTTCGGCCATGACAGTTACCGCGTGATCTCGCGAGATTTGAAAAAGAAATGTAGGAGGAGCTATGCCATATAAGGTAATCCTACTACGCATTTACGTAGGCCGCCATGTTGGCTTTATTGAAAAATACTACGATTTCCATATATGGGTTTCTGGCCTATTTTCTGATTGGCTGCCAAAAACTTATGCAAATAATGTCAAACCGGAAATTATCACGTTTTGTTGAAGATGGCGGACAATCTAGGCGAATTAACTCTGATCCTTATTTTGGTTTTGGAAAAAGTGGAAATAACGCTTTAATTGGTATGTTTCATTAGAAATTTTTACTCGTATGAACTGGAAATTCTTTTTTGTCCTCAAATAGTTCAAGTTTAATGCTCTACACTGTAAGATAAGTCTTAAAATCATGCCGGTGTGATTCACTCCGGAACTTGCTCCATTGAAAAGACCTTTTCGTTTCATAACTGTCGCCGGACGTAGGACGAAGACAGTTATGTTTATCACAACTACGTGGCAGTCGATTAATTGACAGTCGTAAATCAATAAAAACACATACATTTCCGTTCTGGAAAGTGTACAAATAAAGCAAACAAGTTAACACATTCGCGACAATTCGCCTATATTAAAATTTCATGTTTATTATGGACACTGTGAACTGTTGCGTTTGGAATTAATTATTATTTCCTCAATTATGAACTGCGATCTATTAATAAGGACAGGATATATACTTTATGACGACATATAAACTCTAACGTAGGAGACACCGACGCATAATAATGATTTTTTTTTAAAGATGTTGTGTGTATGTTTAACATTGATGCAACAAAAACACTTTAATGAAGTGAAATAAATAGGTCAACTTCCACTTTATCGGTTCGAAAACCGGCAATTAGCCTCACAATCCAACAATTAAGAATATGTTTCTCGTTGAAATTTCTCCAACATATCATTTTGGCAGGATCTTGACGTACATAGTAATGGAGTATTGAACAAACACGGAAGCAGTTTTACTGTGATCCGATGTGTGGATATGGTACATTTTTTCATACGCATTTTATTGATTGCAACTTAATTTTCTAGCATCTGACAGCACATTTGAACGTTCATCTAATGTTTACGCCGGTTTGATTCAGTCCGTGAAAGTGTGTACATATGTTTTTTTCAGTGGTATTTATTAATTGAGCACAATACTGTTTCACCATGTATCTGATGAATGTATGTGCTGGAAAATCTGTTTTGTATTATTGTGCGTGTATTTACTGATGTATTGCTGATTGCCGTTGTCGGAAATTTCCGATTCTGATATATTGTGTGTCTGATACCGCTGAAAACTATGAATACAAGAAAAATAAATAACTTACTCATACATTGAATGTTTCATGGACGAAATACATTGTAAGATTCAAATTTATCAGAACTTATATAAATGAAAAGATATATATGTTGAGGCCACCGTATAAGTATTTCTAAAATAATTAACGACACAAAGTGGTAATATCCAGAACGTGGGTTCATTATTGACTCTAACACGAATACTTATCTTACGGCTTTTCGAAATTGCTATTCGTCGATTTCTGATTTGGCACACATTTCATTAAGAGGACATCCATTCCTCAAACTTATTATTTAGAGCATGTGGCAGTGTTCGACGCATATTGCGTTTTGCTTCGTTTATATGTACATGTATGTGTTTGATCCTACTCAATAACACTTGTTTTAATACTTAAAATCTTAAGATTCAACGCATGCATGGGTTTACGATGATATTGCAATACGTAATGAGCGTCATCACAAAAACGTAAACTATGCAACAGGTATTTAACGTCATCGTATGAGGTATTAATATTTACATGTATCTGCACATTAATTCATCCGTACATGTTTGAACGTTTCAGTTCATACCATTGCTAGCTATGAAATCGCCAAATCTGCAGAAGACTATTGGAATATTCTTATAAGCCCAAACCTGAAAGAGAAACTACTCTATTGCAAACATGAAACCGTACGCAACTCGTTCACAACTTCTTCAATATTATAAGAAATTGTTGCCATGGCTAACAATGCAATACATATCGCTCACACAAGATTTATATATTGCTATAAAACAAATACATAGCTATCGGTTGTGGTTTTGCCCAATTGTAACAGCAATAATTAATAATTATTCGTATGCTGAACGAACAAGGGTCAATTGTTTTGCAAATGTAAGATTTGTTGGTATGTTAACCCCGACAAAAAAGAAAACAGGTATTCATTAGTAGCAATAAATTACGTATGAAATCTTGTTAGATATACCAGGAGGATTAATTCTACCGAATACGACGATGGATTATTATCTGCTTCTTAAAGTTGTTCTTACGTTTTTAAGGTTCAGCACGACAAAAGGTAGAATTGAAAGACAGTGGACGAGCATTTTTATTTTGCATGTTGGACGAAATTAATTTAATAAATATATGCTTGCATGATGAGTAGTTATCGGTATTGATTATAGTACGATCTGCAAGATGTGTCTATTTCGTGTTGTGCTTTTGTTGTTGATACATCTAATCGAGTTGCGTTTCATTCTTATTGTGTTGAGTTGTGTTCATTTGTGAGATTGTTCGTGCGAACATATTTGTTACCAGATGTTTAAACATATAAGTACATGTATAAAGGTTTAAGATTTTGTTTTCACAATTTAGTTTAGTTCATATATCTTAGTTTAAATGTTCTCGCCAAATTATTTCGTTTGTATGTTGTCGCCAAAAGTGTTTTCACTTATAGCTTATTATAAAGATAATAGCTTTTAAAGATGAAGTCGTTTGTAGTTTCCTTTTTGAAGAATATAACATTAGTAAAAAATGATAATGCACGTGATCAAATGAATAGTATTTTTTTTAGGGAGTAATTAACACACACGCTCAAACCTTTCGTACTTACTCACAAGTACGCGCATTGACACAGATTATGTTGACCTTCATCGAACAAAACACTTATGTTTGTAAAAAACAATATGGTTACAACCAGATGAAATTCGAATGTTTGTTAATAAATACATATCACAGTGTAGCCATGATGCACCTGTCGGAAATGGTTATCCTAAACATAAATATTTGATCGCGTGTTTGATGACAGCGATTACGTTGTAATATATTGTATTATGCCCTGATGAGCTGTGCGAAACGCGTTGGCTATATCGATATATATTTAAAATCCCAGACACGCGTTCATACTTATATATA
>VMBQ01000004.1:294377-381510 GCA_007657795.1 Dreissena rostriformis | reverse complement strand
AACCAAGGGATCGATTCGCAAAGAGCTAGGGTATCGAACCCGAATAAATTGAAATTTACTTACCTTGAAATTATGATTTAGTTTTCAGAACATGATATGTTTAAATTGCACATGTGATTCATATTAATTGTATTTGGTAAAAGTGGTGTTGCCCGTTAACAATGACTTTTTTATAAGTAAAGGTTAATTTAATATGAGTTATTTCTAACAGTATATCTTATTGATGTCAGGTTATACATGAATTATGGGACAAAGTATAAAAGGTAGAAGGAACGTATGCCATAATTACAGTTAATTAGGAAACATTATACTAAATAACATCTGAAGAAGTATCATTTTTATAAAGACTCCAATCTGTGTCTGCGTCAATTCTAGATATATGTTAATAGCAAATACGAAATAGTTATAGTGCAAAAAAAGAAAAAGAAAAAAAAAAGAAAAAGGAAATGAATGACATTTAGGCTTTTGCTTCGTCAATATGAAATTGCTTTTATTTCTTATGGGCAATACTCTCGTTCTGCCGACAAACTCACGCTTGACTTTCTGCAAATGTTATACTAATGTATTTGCCTTGACACTGCTGTCGGTATGTGATTAATAGTAACACGAACACAATGCAATTCTTTAACGCCGTCTGAAAATTATATTTGGTTCGGTAACTTACATGTTCTAGACAAAATGGTGCAGTAAGCAATACGTTTACAACATAACGTCTGTGAATCAATGATGTTACTCTGATAAATGCGTCATCCTTGGTAGGTTACTGAAACAATAAATACGACAGTGTCGAAAGTCTGCGTGTAATCTACATCGTCGTCTTCAGTTTATATTCACCTGGTCATTTACTTGGCGTTTAGGTTTGACAAACGAGAATGTTTGCAAACCAAAAGCTTCAACGAAGCTGTTGTGCATTTACACGTAAATGTTGCATTCTCATTCTATAATCCGTCCCGTGACCTGTTTATCATATAGCGATGAAGCCCTTGCGTACGCAAATTTTTCTATTTTCATTTCCGTACAACGTTTTCATGAACAAATAGCTAAATGGCACAGTCATTGAGGCTTGTCATTGAGCTTCTACCTAGACGCCTAATTTTATACTTGAGGCTGCCGATCTTTTGGAGTTGTTTATTTGCTAGGGGTTCCGACCCCTACGCTCCCTGCGGAAAATTATTTTAATTCATACGCAAAATCCGAACATTTGACAATTCATCTATTACATTTACCACTTTTTAATAATTGTTTTGTAGATTTTTAATATTTATTTGAATTTTGAGGGAGGCCAAGACCCTTCACATTTGTTTTATAATGCAGATGCAGAATCCAAGCATTTAAGCTATTGTGGACAAATAATTTACTTGATTAAATATATTTAATTTACTATTCAATTTAATTAATTCAGCGATTGGTTTTAAGGATTTATCTCGTTTTTATTTTAACTATTATGTTTGGTGGCGTATACCTTAAATTAGCAGAGTTTCGCACTTAAGAATCTCATTTTTCTCACTGTAAACCTTATTTTCCGTTGTACTATTCTTCCATTTGAATGATCATACCATTTACAATAATTGTATTTCCAAACAGAAACCATTTTTTTGCAAAGCTTCACAAAACAACTGTAAACAGAATACCATGTAAACATTGTTTTAACATTCAACACATCAACACAATTGATTATCGAAAGTTTTAAGCATGCACACATGTTTCAACCATTGTAATACAATGTCAAAAACAGTTTTACTGAATAATCATCTATTTTTCTTTTTTTTTCCAGCATAATGCAATGTCGTTCATTAAAAGGCCGCTTATGTCATTAAATATTCTGGGCATAGGCTTCCAATAATCATTTATGATTTGTAATGCTATAAGCAAAATTTTCAAAACGACTTTAACAGATAGTGATTTTGACGCGATTGTCTGATTGACAAATCCATTATTTATCAGTATAAAATTAGTCAACGTGAGTGTAAGTCAATTATTTCATGTAATAAAAGGGTTAAGAGTAAATACTTTTCTTAACTTTGAAAATTTAAGCCGGTTCATTTGTGTATGAAATGGTCAATTTGGCCGGCTGCCAGCTCTTGATGACAACTCTGACATTGCATTGCGCTAAACTTGAACACGTTGGCGTTTTATTCATCGGCCTGTAAACTTATCAAACATTGGTATTTTTGAGGGAAGTAAGTCAATGGTCCAAGACTGCCTACTGCGTCGAATGTTACGCGGCGACTTATGGCCCAGTGATCGGTGTAAGGGTGGAGTGGGGTGGGGGAGGAGGTTTAAGGTAGTCAGCTAAAGATGTACTTATATGAAAATTGCAGACTTAAAACCTAAACCTTTGACGCATGCCCAAACACATAATTAAAAAAAAAATGAGGAATCCAACTTGGCCAACAAGAATGAAATTAAAATTGAAAGTAACGATTTATACCTTTGATATGTTTCCCCAAGTGTGGGCTTCGTTTGAAAACTAAAACACATGTTTTCGTTTGTATTAATGACTGTTGTTGTTCGTAAATATTTCTTAAATATACCAACAATTGGAACTTCAGATGCAGTTGAAGTCATTTATTTTCGTTTTTCCCCAATTGCAAAAGCAAATGCAAAATACCGGAAGCATTTGGTTTATACAATAGTTTAATGTGATTAGAACTAAACATTTGGTCTGTAAGTATTGTTTTAGTTGATGTCACAAATAAAACCATACTAAAATAGCGTGCTTAAGAGTATAACATGATAAAATGCATTATTTTACGTCTTCAGTCTTTGCAAGTAATGGTGAATAAAGCCGAAGATATATTCATCACCGCGGGAGTATCAATCAACCTTATTTCAATGGATCTGAACAGAATCGCTCGACAGAACGTAAAGTTTAGAGATTGCTATTTATAGCGTTATGTACATTATATAAACAATGTGTGTATGCTTAATCACGTTAGTGTAATTGCAAATATAAGCCAGTGTGAAAATCTCAAATCAGTTCCACTATAGGCATGTAATAAACTCTGGTTTTATTGCGCTTTAAAAATATTTATGAGCATTTATTTTTGAATAATAATTAGATTACAAGGCGTTCGTGCGTTGTTATTCAAATGTTATAAGGTAATTTATTTAGACGAGCCTCCTCAGTTCGTCATTTCCAGAGCACACGAAAATAGTGTGGGTGAGTCAAATGCAGCTCTCGTTGTTACCGCCCTATATATCTAAAACTACTGACGCGACGACTTATATAACTTGTAATACCAGTATAGTAACTGCTACAACTGCAACACCACCACCAACACGAGCGATTTTAGAGCGAATCTTGAATCAATATAATATATTTAAGGTAAGAAAATTTACAAAAGGGGAAATATTTCAAAACAAAAACACATAATAAATTAAACTGCAGACTTGTACGTTAAATGCCATGGATTGGGAAAGCTCACTTTGTTGTTCGAAAATTGCACCATTTGCGAAAATATCGAAACATTGACTTTAAAAAATGTCAGATAGCCTCAAATGCCAAAACACCGACTTGGTTTCTTTCCATATCATTACAAACCATAGGTATCTTTGCGGACGTTAATTTATTCCGACTTTATTCTTATATCACATATTTTATCATGCAGACCTTTACCTTTAAGTGACCACTCACCCAGTCTAGCACTTACTCCATTTGCGTTCTGCCCCGGCAATTTGAAGCAAGGTTTAATCAAAATTGTGAAAAAAAAAACAGTTCGTTAGCATTCATTATCTGAATGAAGATGATATTTAGCAATTTTTTGAAAGATAAGCAGCCAAAAACAATTTATTAAACGATTAAATTGTTCAAAATAGGTGAAATGCTTATGGAGCATGATTACATTTCGTATCGTTCTTTCTTCATTAAATTGTAACTTCCAGTTGGCAATGTATATTAATGTTATTTAATCATTGTGTAAGGTCCATTTTTATTTATTTGATAGCTTGTAATATGCATGTTTTGTGTCAGCTTATTCTTTTATGAAAGATACATGCATTTCTTCAGAGTTTAACATTTATTATTTTTGTATGTATTTTAATTTACATACGGATCAACTTTGTTTTTGACCTTGAAATGCTTGTAGTCTTAATATCAAAATACGCAGACATAGTAATGCAAAATAATTAGAACGCGTGTTTGCAAACGTAATAGTTTATAATCTTAATGTATAAGTGCTTACTCATGGTTTAAGCCAAAGTGTCATTGAAGGCACACTTAAAATATGAAAAGAAAATCAATACACTATTTGTTGATAAACATCTCGATAATGAAACTCACAACGGTAAAGCAACATGCAACGTTCTCACATTCGAAAAAAATGGCTCAAGAAAATTTGAGCCACTGGAAGCACTGCCCGATTGAATAAGTTGAAGTAAGCTTCACAAAGTTTTAAATGCAATTACTAATTACTCTTGTTACATCTTAAATCAATTCAAACTCTATTTCGTTCTAGCTAAATTATTCATTGATATAATTAACAAAATGATTATGTAAATATTATTTTAGAAACTTGATTTATGTGAAAAAAAAAAAAAAAAACACGATACTAAACATTTCCATCATTAAGGCAATTAATAACATCATTTTCGCATCAGCTATGCATACAAGGGCGGTAAACTTTTAAGTTGATCTTTAATGTACTGTTGTGTTTCAAAAAACAACTCATACAACTTATTTACCCTCGATACGCAAAAAGAACGCAAACATGATTATCCTGTTCCTCGATTTATTTCTGCAAAGAGAAGCTTATTATTTATGCAAATTGGAATATCCCATGACACTCAATACGGTAATTGGTAAATAACGAACAATGACCAATCACGAAAGTCGGCTCCTTCTGTAAATACTAGCTTGTTACCTATCAAATATAGTGTGGCCTCACCATCTGGTAAGTCACGTCATTTCGGCTAGTGTGAGAAATACAATTTGCTCCGCTTTGAAGTTTGACAGTTTTGTAAGTATCTTATTTTCTTCGCGATTTTGACAAAATAACGCTCTTGCTACGAGAAAAAGTGAGCACTATCCCCGGGGACAGACACATGTATCACTAGATATTTAATCTTTTACATCAAACTTTTAAATAAAGTACTATACTGTACTTTTGTATTCGTATGTATGTATCAGATGTATGCTTGGCATTGTAAAACTGGTCAATAACATTAATCAAGTTTGGAATATGTGTTATCTAATTTGTGAATCAGGATGTACATAATTGGACAACCCTGTAACCTCAATATTATTAGAGATTGTTGCCATGGCTATTTTAACAATGCAATAAATATCGCTCACACAATATTTATGTATTGCTATAAAACAAATACATAGCTATCGGTTGCGGTTTTGCCCAATTGATACAGAAATAATTAGGCGTATGCTGATCGAACAAGGGTCAATTATTTGCAAATGTAAGATATTTAGGTATGTTAAGCCCGACAAAAAAGATAACAGGTATTTATTAGTAGCAATAAATGACGAATGCAATCTTGTTAGATATACCAGGAGGAATAATAATACCGAATACGACGGTGAATTATTATTTGCTTCTAAAAGTTCTTTCATTATTAACCCATTTATGCCTAGCGTCTAGTAAAAAAGGCCTTGGCAAACAGCGTAGACCCATGATGCGGCGTCTTATCAGGGTCTGCGCTGTTTGCTTGAAGGAATTTCTGTAAGAAATATTCTTAATATAGAAATAAATATACTAGACATCCCTAATTTTGGAAATAAATTGGTCTAATTTAGAAGGATGGGAGAGTCCACTCGGCATAAAGGGTTAAGGTTCAGCACGACACAAAGTAGAACTGAAAAGCAGCGGACTAGCATGTTTATTATGCATTTTAGACGAACTTAATTTAATAAATATATGCTTGCATGATGAGTAGTTATCGGTATTGATTATAGTACGATGTGCAAGATGTGGCTTTTTTGGGGTTTTCTTTTGTTGTTGATACATCACATCGAGTTGCGTTTAATTCTTATTTGTGTTGAGTTATGTTAATTTGTGAGATTGTTCGTGCGAACATATTTATTACCAGATATTTAAAAGTATAAACAGGTTTAAGATTTTGTTTTCACAATTTAGTTAAGTTCATATATCTTAGATTAAATGTTTTCGCCAAATTATTCCGTTTATATGTTCTCATCGAAAGTGTTTTCACTAATAGCTTATAACAAAGATAATAGCTTTTAAAGATGCAGTCCTGTGTAGTTTCCTTTTTGAAGACTATAACATTAATAAAAAATGATAATACACGTAATCAAATGAATTGTATTTTTCAACTATGTAGTAATTAGGTTACACTACACTAAATCATTTTGTATCCCTCCGTGGTCGAAAGTAGTGCCTATTTCTAAAGAGTTCCTTTTCTCTTCGGGTTTAAAAGCAATTTAGCGATCGCACCCGTGTCTTTTGCAATTATTTCCTGCATCCTATGTGTGTCTGCAACATTTTGGTGCATTTCATCACGTTGAAAGATGCACGTTTGTGGTGCTTTTATTGAAGTACGGGGCTTTTGTCGAAATTTCCATTCCGAAACTCTGTTTTCCGAGGGTGCTTGCCTTTGAGCGAATTTTACTTTCTTACAAGTTGCGAGACCATATATTTTTGAGTTTATTTATTGAAAGAGGACAGATTTATCTTTAAAAAAGATACCGGTCTTGCAAAATTTGATATATTGGAAATATAAGAAAAATGCTTTGTAAGTTGGCGGTTTTATAATGGGACCCTATGGAAAATGGAATTAGTTTATTATAACCATTAAATTAGGGAGTAATTAACAAACGCTTAAACCTCTCGAACTGTACGCGCATTTACACACAATATGTTGACCTTCATCGAACAATACACCTATGTTTGAAAAATACAATATGGTAACAACCAGATGAAATTCGAATGTATCTTAATAAAAACTCATTGAAGGCCTTCTTAATTGTTAATTTTCTGTTACTTAGACTTGTTTAAACTTTATATTTTATTACTTGTATATAACCTCGGTGTGGGGTCACATGGGCTCTTTTGACCGATCAAATTCGGTCTTGGCCATTGTGCCCCTTTTGTTTTTTTAAGACTGTGACGTGGTAATCCAGTTTGGTCAAAATTAACAACCCACCTCCACCCCTTCTCCGCCATAAGGTTTTGACTCCCGTACTATGTATGTTTTAACGTGTTTGTAAAACACATTTTTACCGCCCACATCACATTCAAATTCACAAATTCATGTTTTGTATGTGAGTACATGTGTATATGTAAATTCTATGCATTTTCTGGTTGATGTTCCGAGCATGCTCGGACAAAGGCCGTAATTCCTATATTCTGAAGAATGGACACTGCATTGCTACGTGTCCCACTTTTCTTCCTTGGTCGGATATTCCCGCCAGAGAAAGTAATGGGAGTGTTTCGTGGTCGGCTGCCATTCTAGTGAAGAATATATGGTAAAATCTGTAGTTATCTTCAATTTATTGTCTTTATTGTGGATGGTTCATTTATTAATCGTTATTTTTAGTATTGGACCATTCAAATATTTACGGTATGTTACTACATATTTTACCAGAGTATGAAGTTTTGCATGGAATACAAATGTGATTTCATGAATATCATTTATACTTGTTTGTATGGCGTGTTTTTACCACCCATTATGCCTTTCTGGAAAGAATCTGTTCTATTTGTATCTACTTTATGGCATTTTATAATAAATGCCCTTTTCAATAATATGGTGTTTGTTCATTCCTTCAAGTCATACGAGTCCGTCCGGTCTATGACCTTTTCATTACCACCTAGGACAATACATAACTCACAGTGTAGCCATGATGCACCTGTCGGAAATGGTTATCCTAAACGAAAATATGTTTTATGGCAGCGATTACAATCTGCGAAGGAATGGAGCTGAACCATAAAGTGGTAAATGATACTGCGAGTGCAATGGAGCAACCTTTTAAGTGGCCAACTTCTTAGATTCTTCTTATAATCAGACACTGACATAGACCATAATATGTCTCTAGATTGTGCATAGCAGCGCGTGTTTATATTTTCGAATTTGTGCAAACCATTTTGTCTTTATGCAGAACTAGTTTATTTAGTGTACACCATTCTTTTCCTACGTCTGCAGGTTACAGAGAACACTCACTCAAAGACAATTAGTAATATTAAGTAAGTTTAATAAAGTAAAATAATAAATAACATATAAATAAATAAGTAAACTAATACAGTCAATTGAGAATATTATGAGGAATACGTTTCGTTATATCTGCTGTAACAGTATTTTAGGCTTTTGCGTCAGTGGATTATCAAAGAATAGGAACTGAAAAACAAAGACAAATACAACATGGAAACCACACAAATATGATCGTAAATATCATTTCGCTTTTTGTTTTTGTTTGTAATTCGTCATGAAAGCAAATTAAACTTTACGAAAAAAAACATGGTTATTACACAACTTCGGTGAGTAGAACAAGAACTACTAGATGTTTTACTTTTTTATGTCAGTAAGTAAAAAAATGTGTAAAAAGAAGGGTTGTTTATAGACTAAAATTAACAATATTGGCGGGGATAAATGCTGAATCATGCTTCACGTAGGTGTGTTCACATTTTGTACATTGCAGCCATTGTTGTTTTTGGTATTTTAGTGGTGAAACAAGAATTGTAGTTTGAACAAAACCTTCTGTGTTCTACTTGAGTGTATAACATTTGGAACGCTGATTAAATTTGAATCGAGGCGTATAGCGATATTTTGTCTCGTTACTCTTCTTTTGTGTGGAATTTTTAAGGACTATTTGGAGTTCCGTAAACGGGAAAAATCACAATTAATATTACAACGCAATGTTAGATTCAGATTTTATTTAGATTTAATGTGTTTTCGCTTGTATTTTATCAATTAAAGACTAAATAATTGACGACTTAGAAAATTGATGGGATAAATAGAATACTAGGATAAGCGTTGAATAGAGAGAAGTTTATGTTGCTCGGCTCGAACACCGAAAGCGCTCGCCAAGGCTCGCGCTCCCGGCGTTCTAAGCCTCGCAACATAAACTTCTCTCTAATCAACGCTAACCTAGTAATCTCTACATATCGCATGTTTGCTATTAGGATTTCCCGAAATACGTTTTTCTTGTTTTATCAAGATTGTGCATTTAATGCAGATAAAAATGTAAAGCACTTGGCATAGGAATTTAGTGGGTTTATCTAACATAGTATGCTTGAGGTATGAAATAAGTGTTGCCTTTGGCTGAACATCATTATAAACACCAGTTTCGCAAAATACTGAATTCGTACCACACCAATTCATCAACTCCATATAAAATGGACTATATTTGACAAGTTGCCAGCATATACATGTGGCATAAGAGGTAGAAGCGAATGATGAACTGCAAGTACTTCGAAGAGTTAACGCGGAAATCAAATAATGCGGAATTGGGCGTTTGCTATATTTACACATTGGTTATTTCATTTCGTTTATTAGATAACATTGGATGTACCGTGTTGAATATTACAGTGATTGACACAATGGTTTTATTTACATTGGATCAAGTAAGATATGCAAAAGGCGTCGATATAACAATAATGATAGGCCTTATGCCACACATTGAATGTAAGATCGCAAATCATTGTATTACAGTAAATTCCAAACTTTTAAACCCACGAGTTTCCTTGTGTATGACTTCAGCTTTTAGTCCTAAGAATGACTAATCGCCTGACATTTTTTTGGTGGAATGGTGTTGTCAACGTGAAACGTAGTATTGTAACTTAACAAATTATGGGATTTATTTCAGCTTTTTGCGAACATAACTTCATCTTTATAACGTGTAAAATCTGGTTCGGCAAAAATCAGCGCTTCACATAATTGTAGGTTCTAAATTAATATTTTGAGCCAAATTTCAAGAAAGCTTGTGATTATTGTACAAGCTTCGTAATGTTTATGCTTGACGTATCCTGTCACATGCGTGATGTATCACATTCGGTTTCGTTGTAACTGAATTATTCAGTGATATAATTAACTTGATGATCATGTGACAACGATTTTATCACTTTAATAGATGGGAAAAAAAAGATTCTTAATATTTACATAATTTAGGCTATTCATAACACCATTTGCGCATCAGCTATTCATACATGGGCGATAAACTTATACGTTGATGTTTAACGTACTGTTATTTGAAAAACAAGAAATCATACAGCTTATTTACTCTCGATACACAGAAAGAACGCAAACACGGTCATTATGTTTCCCAATTTTGTTTCTGAAAAAGAAGCTTATTATTAATGCAAATTGGAATTTCCCATGACACTCAATACTGTTATTGGTAAATAATGAAAATTATTTAAAGCATGTCGCAGTGTTGGACGCATATTGCGTTTTGCTTCGTGTATATGTATGTGTTTGAGCCTACTCAATAACAGCTGTTTTAAAACATAAAATCTTAAGATGTAACGCATGCATCGGTTTACGATGATATTTCAAAAAGTGTCATCACAACAAAGTAAACTATGCAACAGGTATTTAACGCCATCGTATGAGGTATTAACATGTACCTGCATCTGCACATTTATTACTCCGTACATGTTTGAACGTTTCGGTTTATACTATTGCTAGCTCTGAATTCGCAAAA
This sequence comes from Dreissena rostriformis, assembly GCA_007657795.1. NCBI lineage: Eukaryota > Metazoa > Mollusca > Bivalvia > Myida > Dreissenidae > Dreissena > Dreissena rostriformis. Next base: position 370,904 of record VMBQ01000004.1, on the reverse strand, counting down.
TCTGCTTAAGACTAATGGAATATTCTTATAAGCCCAAACATAAAAGAGATACTACTCTATTGCAAACATGAAACCGTACGCAACTCGTTCACAACTTCTTCAATATTATTAGATTGTTGCCATGGCTATTTTAAGAATGCAAAAAAATATCGCTAACACAAGATTCATGTATTGCTATAAAACAAATACATATTTATCGGTTGTGGTTTTGCCCAATTGAAACAGCAATAATTAGGCGTATGTTGAACGAACCATGGTCAATTATTTGCAAATGTCAGATTTGTTGGTATGTTAACCCCGACAAAAAGATAACAGGTATTCATTAGTAGCAATGAATGACGTATAAAAATATTGTTAGATATACGAGGAGGATCAATACTACCGAATACGATGGTGAATATTATTTGCTTTTGATTTTAGTTCGATGTGCAAGATGTGACTACTTTGTGTTGTTCTTTTGTTGTTGATTCATCTAATCGAGTTGCGTTTCATTCTTATTTGTGGTGAGTTGTCTTCATTTGTGAGATTGTTCGTGCGAACATATTTATTACCAGATGTGTAAAAGAATAAACAGGTTTAAGATTTTTTTTCGCAATTTAGTTTAGTTCATTTATCTTAGTTTAAATGTTCTCGTCAAATTATTCCGTTTATATGTTCTCGCCAAGGGGTTTTCACTAATAGCTTATTATAAATATAATAGCTTTTAAAGATGAAGTCCTGTTTCAATTGGTTTCCTTTTTGAAGAATATAACATTAATAACAAATGATAATACAAATGATCAAATGAATTGTATTGTTTTTGAATTAGGTAGTTATTAAGGAGTTATTAACAAACGCTCAACCCTCTCGAACTTACTCAAATGTACTACGCGCATTGACACACATTATGTTGACCTTCATCAAACAAAACACAAATGTTTGAAAAATACATGATACAATGAAATTCGACTGCATGTTAATAAATAAATATCACAATCTAGCCACGATGCACCTGTCGGAGAAGGTAATCCTAAACGAAAATATTTGATCGCGTGTTTTATGACAGCGATTACAATTTGCGAAGTAATGGAGCTGAACCATAAAGTGGTAAATGATACTGCGAGTGCAATGGAGCAACATGTTAAGTGGCCTAATTCTTAGATTCTTCTAATTATAAGACAATGGCATAGACAATAACACGTCTCTAGATTCTGAATTACATTTGTGTAAACAATTTTGTCTTTAAGAAGAACTTGTTTCTTAAGTGTAAGCCTTTCTTTTCCTCCGTCTGCAGTGTTACAGTGCACACTCAGTCAAATGCAATTAGTACTATTTAACAAGTTTAATTAACTTCATTACTTATATTAGTTAATTAATCCATGCAATGGAGAATATTATTACGAATATTCTGCGTTAGTAACTGCTGTAACAGTATTAAAGGCTTTTGTTTTAGTGTATTATCAAAGAATACGAACTGAAAACACAACACACATACAACACCTTGGAAACCACACAAATATGATCGTTAATATGATTTCGCTTTCCACCTCCAACCACAAAACTTGTAACAAGTGGTAAACTTGACTTGCGAAGACGGAATAACAATAACCAAACTACAGCATGAATATGGATCTGCGTTTGACATATTGCACACGTAAAGACGTCTGAATACTAAATAAAATAAAAAACTTTAGTTATTATTTAGACACAAAACACACTCCAACGAGTCGTCATACATTTTGCTGTATGTCGATGCAGGTATAACATTATCTGATATATTTTCTGGCTTGGTTGTTAATGTATACGGTATGTTTTTACTTAATGAGTAAAACGTCCAGTCCTGTTTTGTGCAACGTGAAGCGCTGAGCTCAGAGTAACATAAATACCATCTTACGTTAATACGCATAGTTTAAATTATATCTTTAAAGAAAATTTCCAGTTCCGAAACAACTGTTGTTCAATTCCTTATATCGAATGTTTTTCTATTAGGATTGCCTGAAGTATGTTTTTGTTTTTTTGTTTTAACAAATGTATAGATAGGAAAGAGTTGAAGTCTTTGTTGATCAAAAGATTGTGAATGTAATGCAGATAAAAATGTATAGCACATTGCATACGAATTTAGTGGGTTTATCTGAAATAGTATGATTGAGTGTTGCCCTTGGCTAAATATCATTATAAAACCAGTTTCGCAAAATACGGCATTCGTACCACACCAATTCAACAACTCAATATTAAATGGATTATATTTGACAAGTTGTCAGCATGTACATGTGGCAAGAGAGGTCGATGCGAATGATGAACTGCAAGTACTTCGAAGAGTAATCGCGAAAATCAAATTATGCGGAATTGGGGCGTTTGTTATATTAAAACATGGGTACTTTCATTTCGTTTGTTAGATAACATTGGATGTACCGTGTTGAATATTATAGTGATTGGCAATACGGTTTTATTTACATTGACTGATTGGATCAACTTAGCTATTTAAAGGGCGTAAAAATAACAATAATGAAAGGCATTGTGTCACACCAATGAATGTAAGATCGGGAAACATTGTATCACAGTAAAATCCAAACTTTTAAACACGCGAGTTACAGTGTATATGACTTCAGCTTTTAGTCCCATGAACGTAAATACTATTGGTAACAATCATGCCGCAGCACATCGCAAATATTATTGCTTTAATTTCGTCAGCTTTCAAAGAGATGATATTATGAAATGATTTAATGCATGACAAACCATTTGTATTTTAAAAAGTTAGTATTGATCACATGTTAAACCTTATTTTCTTTGCAATACATTTATTGCAAATGTTATCTTTCACATGGGTATTAAACATTCGAGGTTTTTGTCTGGCAGATTTGTCAATGTATGATTAATCGCGTGACAATACTTTGGTGGAATGGTGTTGTCAACATGAAACGAGTTATCGTTACTCAACAAATCATGGCTTTTTGAGAACAATAACTTCATGTTTACAATATGTTTTTCTGGCTCGGTAACATATTGTTTTATTCTAACGTAATATTTCGAGCCCATTTTCCAGAATGCTTGTGATCATTTTACAAGCTTAGCCAGGTTTGACTATTGGCATCAACATGTTTTTTGGTGTCTGAAATAGGGTGAGAGGTCTAACAGACAATATTTATGATAAATGCTAAATTTGTAAATACGACATTGTTCGTTCAATTTTGTTATTGGACATTAGACGAAATTTAAAGAAATGATTGCCTTTATAATAATTTATATAAGGTTTATTCAAGATACAATAGACATGCAGTCCATGAGTATACATGTTATAGTAACATATTTACATATTTAAAGGAATGACATGTGATCATTTTTAGATAACATAAATAATTATAAATAAATAAAGTATACATACATGAAAAGGTCTAGGACAATTTGATTACATCATTAAAAATATATTTATCAATGTTATAGTTATAACATAAAAACAACAAAGACGAATCTACAAGAGAGCGAGAAGTCAAGTTTGAGTACTAAATTAAACACAATTAATCATAATAATATGTATACAGGTTTCTTTGAATAAATGCTTTATTTACAAACATGGCTTAGTTTCTGTTGGTACTTGTATTATCAGATTGCATTAAATCAATAAATTGTATCATATTTGGTATTTTCCAGGAATATTTATTTATATACAATTTTCTAATATCATCATATAAGGGTTCTTTCTAATAGAAAATGATATTCGTCCTCAAGAACATTGCAATGTTGACATTTTTTTTTCTTGGAAAGGTATAGATTCAGGTTTATGCCGACTGCCTGCTTCATTTTCTAATCTATGAAATGAAAACCTTAATCTACAAAGATCAAATCTAAACTTTTGTATACTGACATGTTTTAAGTAAGGTTGCAATTCAAATTTACAAAACTGAGTGTAAGTTATTGCTGTTGAGAAATTATTAAGTTCTGACATCCAATTTTGAATAAATGTATTGTTTAATCTAGACTTTACCAGGGATAAAAACATTGTTCGTCACCTACACATTGGTTTAGCCATGCATAATGTACGCCTACGGCCTGCAACAGATAACATACAGATTTCGACCAAGAATATATATATATTCATTTAATATTTTTTACAGATTGATATGTTTAAAGTAGTTTTAAGAGAAATCTTTCACACAGTGAACTTAAGACGTTTTAAAAATAAATATATTTAATTTTTTTACTCATCCAAATAAGCAAGCAATTTTGTATTATTGTAACTGCATGAAAAACTAGTTATAATTTTGCCGAATCAGTATACCAATGACTCTTATATATTAAGCACCGACTTTTACGCATATTACGAATATTACGCATACACTAGAATTAGCTGCGTTATAAAGAAGATCAATACATCTGTGTAATTTGCAGGTTGTGTTAGGATATTGTGTAACATGTGCTGTTAAAAGTCCATTATACCGATAAAGCATATTTTTCTCAGCAGTGTGTCAATACAGCACCACATGATGGTGTCACACCAACGACGTGCTGACTTGGAATGACATTGAACGAACTTTAAGCGCCCGTATGCAAACTCAAACTAGACCGCAAACTGATCACACTATGTTTTTAAAGCATCCATTCTCGGTCTCTTTCACACTAATAGAAAAAGTCAAAAACTAAATTAGTCAACGTCAAATTCGTTAAAGACAAAGCAACACATCTTTTTGAATATAATATAATATATTTTCGACTTGGAGGGGAGTTCCGTTTATAAAAAAACAACTTGTTGCATCGTTTTGAAACACACCAGAAGTATTTGTAAATTTAAAACATTATAAACAGTTTGCTTTTCTGTATGTTTTTATTAAGATTAATTGTATCACACGTACCTATAGTGACGGCAAACTAATTTGGCCTTGTAAGTTAAGTTTGACATTTCATACATTCACATCTACTGACAAAACACATTATTGAGCAAATATCCATTGAAAGTCGCGTGTTATCATGTTTATAAGACACATGAACACACGTTATAAATACACGCTTGAACACTTTACGAAAGGTTAATAATTAAACGACTTTTTTCATAACTAAACATCTTAAGAAAGTTAAACATATCTGAGGGTTCAGACTAATACACGTATACTTTTGTTCTATGTTATTTTCGATAAAATGGATACATACTGATCAGCTGTTGGACTTACAAATATACGTGTGCTAACACCTTAACTTAGCAGTCTCGTCAATTTTAAAATGTACATTTGACCACGTATTCCAATATTCATCATCAAAAAAGAAATGTATTTTGTTATTACATTTTATAGGACGAATAATCTAATTTAAGCCAGATCGTATGTCTTTACCAAATTCAAATAACGTATGTCGTATTATTTTGTTAATTGTTGATGCAGAGTGATGAAATCAAATATTTGTATTAACATTTTAATCTAACATAAAAACTTGTGAATCCCTTCAACAGGTTTGTTCGCTGCAATAACTGACCTTCAAAAGACATCGTACATGTGAATGAGTAGAAATCTAAATCTTTAGCTTTGGCACCGGAAGTTAACTGAGTTAAGATTCTTAGCGCTGCTTGATATAATTCTTAATTAAAATTGATCAAAAGAAAATCGCGTTGATACTTCAAGGTTAAATATTATATGTTGTCGATAATCTAGTTCTCTATTTCCATTAAGTTTTAACAAAGATACATGACGTGATTGTGTTATATAAGCATTTAATTTGTGGTAAAAAGTATTTAAATGCGCCAACATGTTCGTCATTTTTTTATAATTTAATCAAACTCATTTGAGACCAAGGCGAATTATACGTTACAAAGATAAGATATGTTCAATTGTAATAATATTTATCTGACTCTTCGTGTATGTCGAAGTGTATTAGGTCCTATCGCGTCTGAGGCGGCTTTATGTGTGGACTCGGAGTGTGTCCCAGCACTCCATACTTAATTTTTGTACTAGAAGCACGCAGGTTGGGACGAATTTTGAATTAAAGCTACTATTTGCAGCTATTTAGTGTTTTTTTTTTCTGAAACATTGTTAATACTGATGTGGTCTGGTGTTGCGAGGATAAGCCTGAATACTCTAGGAAACCCCATCTGTCCGGTATGACTACCACCAACCCAAAGCTCATGCTGCCGGGAATAAGACTTGAACCCTGGTCGCCTAGGTGAGAAGCGCGTGTAAAAACCACTTCGCTAATCCGACATCCTGTTTACTTTGTGGCTAAGCTGAAGTAATTTATATATTATAAATTTATATATAAATTAATTAATTAATTGAAATGTACTTACATATACATTATAATTAAGAGTTTATAACATGATCTTTTGTATTACTTATGTGATTTCAATTCATTATCCCCACGCTTTTAAAAGCGTGGGGATATTGTAATGATCTCCGGTTTCTGTCCGTCTGTCCTGGCCACTTTCTTCTCCCATACTATAAGCACTAGAACCTTGAAACTTACACACATGGAAGTATGAGCATATGTGCGACGGCGACGGTGACGGAATTTTGATCTGGGTCAAAAGTTATGGGTAAATAAATGGGTAAAATGGGTAATGGGTATTTTACATTAACTTCTTCATTTCTACACCGATTTACTTCAAATTGATACTGAACATCTCTTATGACAATACTGTCAATTTCAACTATGCATAGCCCCATTACCAACCCTGGGGCGCCGCGCCCTCATATACCACGCCCACCCAAAATTTTGTTTTAACATAACTTCTTCATTTATTCACCAATTGTCTTCAAATTAATACTGAACATCTCTTATGACAACACGGTCTATCTCGACCATCCATGACCACATTACCCACCATTGGCCATTGATAAAGGTAAAGGCAGCTTGGTTCCCGTCCTCTTTCAAATTTATCGAGAGGTGCACGGGTACTTCTTCCCCGCATCCCCCAATTTTTTTCGTACCCAAAATTGTTCGTACCCAATTATTTCGTACCCAAATTATTTTTCGTACCCTAATTATTTTTCGTACCCAATTATTTTTCGTTCCCATTTTTTTTTTGTACACAAATTTTTTATGTCGTACCCAAATTTGTTTTCGTAACCAAATTTGTTTTTGCACCCTAATTTTTGTTGGCATAATTGTTTCGTACCCAAAATTTTCGTACCCAATTTGTTTTCCTACCCGAAATTGCCTTTTACTATAACTTCTTCATTTCTACACCGATTCACTTCTAATTGATACTGAACTTCTCTTATGACAATACGGTCACTCTCAACTATGCATGGCCCCATTACCAACCCTGGGGCGCCCCACCCAAATAAACCACGCCAACCCAAAATTTTGTTTTTTATAACTTTTTTATTTATTAACCAATTGACTTCAAATTAATACTGAACATCTCTTATGACAACATTGCGAAAAGAAGTAAATGCATGACATTTAGGCTTTTGCTCCGTCAATATGAAATCGATGTTATTTCTCATGGGCTTTACCATCTTTCTGCAGACAAACTAACGCTTGACTTTCTGCAAATGTTATACTAAGCGTATTTGCCTTGACACTGCTGTCGGTATGTGGTAATAGTAACACAAACACAGAGTTATTCTTTACCGCCGTTGAAAATTAAATTTGGTTCGGTTACTTACATCTTCTAGACAAAATGGTGCAGGTAGCAACACGTTTACAACATAACGTCTGTAAATCAATGATGTTACTCTGATAAATGCGTCATCCTTGGTAGGTGACTTAAACAATAAATACGACAATGTCGAAAGTGTTCGTGTGATCTGCATCCACGTCTTCAGCGTATGTTCACCTGGTCATTTACTTGGCGTTTAGGTTTGACAAACGAGAATGTTTGGAAACCAAAAGCTTCAACAAAGCTGTTTTGAATGTACACGTAAATGTTGCATTCTCATTCTATAATCCGTCCCCGTGACCGGTTTTTCATATACCGAAAAACCCATTGCGTACGCAATTTTTTCAATATTCATGTCCGTACAACGTTTTATGAACACATAGCTAAATGACATAGTTTTTGAGGCTTGTCATTGAGCTTCTACCTAAACGGCTTATTTTATATTTGAGGCTGCCGATCTATTGGATTTGTTAATTTGCTAGGGGTTCCGACCTTTACGCTCCCCGCGGATAATTATGACAATTCATACGCAAAATCCGAGCATTTGACAATTAAATTATTACATTTAACACTTTTTAATAATTTATTTGTAGATTGCTTATATTTATTTGAATTTCGAGGGAGGCCAAGACGCCTCAAGATTTGCTTCATAATGCAGATGCAGTCTCCTAGCAATTTAGCTAGTGTGGACACATAATTCACTTGATTAAATACATTAAATTTGCTATTTAATACTTAATTAATTCAACGATTGGTTTTAACGATTTATCTCACTTTCATGTAAACTATTTTGTTAAGTGGTGTATACCTAAAATTAGAAGAGTTTCGCTCTCAAGAATCCCATTTTTCTCAATGAAAACCTCATGTTCCTTTTTAATAGTCAACAATTTGAATGATCATACCATTTACAATAATCGTATTTCCAAACAGAAACCATTTATGTAAAGCTTAAAAAACAACTGTAAACAGAATACCATGTAAACAATATTTAAACATTTAACACATCAACACAATTAAAAGATTATCGAAAGTTTTAAGCATGGACACATATTCAAACCATTGAAATACCCGTTTAAAACAGTTTTACTGAATAATGATCTATTTTTCTTTTTCAGCATAATGCAATGTCATTCATAAAAAGACCGCTTATGTCACTTAATATTCTGGGCATAGGCTTCCAATAATGATAGTGATTTGTAATGTTATAAGCAACATTGTCAAAACGACTTTCACAGAAAGTAATCTTTTTGCAGACGATACATGCATTTACATGATTGTCAATTCCCTTGATCAGACAGCAACCCTAATGCAAGCTGATATTGATGGAATAAATACGTGGGCTCAACAATGGCTGGTAACATTTAATCCATCTAAGTCAGAATCTCTTATTATATCTCGAAAACAAAACAAGCCGATCCACCCTCCTCTGACAATGCAAAACGTAACGATCCCTGAAGTTTGTGTACATAAACACTTAGGACTCCACTTGACTAATGACTGTTCATGGCACGAACATATTGCACATATAAAGGACAAAGCATGGACACGGCTAAATATTATGCGTCGACTTAAACATACAGGAAAGCGCTGGAAGTCATTTACTGCTCATGTATAAGACCCATACTTGAATATTCAGATGTTGTATTTGACAATTGCTGCAAATTTGAAAAAGATGAATCAGAAAAAATTCAAACTGAAGCTGCCCGTACAGTATCTGGCTGTACGAAGCTTGTCTCCATAAACGAGCTATATAAAGAAGTTGGGTGGGAAAAACTAAATGTGAGGCGCCGAAATCATAAACGTATTCTTATGTACAAAATTACTAAAAACCTTTCACCGGCGTATCTTATATCTTTAGTACCAGACACAGTCGGAAGCAACAGCTCTTATCCATTACGTAATGGAGCAAACATTAGAAATTTGACAGCTCGCACAACTTCATACTCAAAAACATTCGTACCCTCCGCAATAACAGAATGGAACAATCTCCCACTAGAAACACGTAATGCTGATTCTCTTCACTCGTTTAAAATGCTCCTTTCTAGCGATACTACTAAACCTAATTTACTTTACTACTATGGCGAGAGACGCCAACAAATGCTCCATTCTAGACTCAGAACTAATTGAAGTTCATTAAATCAAGACCTTTATATGTGCAATATTGTTCAGCCCCCCTTATGTATGTGTGGAGCTATTGAAACTGTATATCATTATTTTTTCGAATGCGACCGTTTCATGAAATACCGAGAAGTTCTCATTAATGCAATTACCCCTTTTAGCACCTACATCTCTAAACACATTATTGTAAGGAGACAAAAGTATTGACTTTCAAAAAAACACTCGTATTTTTGATGCAGTACACGTATATTAAGCATAGTAAACAATTTGATACCTAGTTATCTGTCACATCAAAAATCAAAACATCAAAAGACCAAAATACAAAACAATCTAAAATAACAAACCTCTTTCATACCTCTGTTTGTGTTCACACTATAGCGGAACGTTCCATAACCTCCCCTCGTCCGATTCAGGACTCAATGTCATTATTCGTTACTACTAATTGCATTACAGATTGTATTGTATATTAACATTTTGTTTTCCTTTTATGTAACAATTTTCTTTCTTTTGTTTAAAATGCCTTATCGTATGTTTAAATGACTACCACCATTTGAACTGTAAAGTTACAATCCTGCAAAAACTATGTACGGAGAAGAACTAAACAAGACTTGGTCTTTCGTTCTCATCCATTTTCAGAACATGTACATCAATTGTAAATGCGTGTGCATACTTTGTATATAATATGCTTGTTCCTGAAATAAAATATGTTTAAACTAGATAGTGATTTTGACGCGATTTTCTGATTAACAAATCCATTACTTATCATTATTAAATAAGTCGACGTGAGTTTAAGTCATAAAGTTATTTCATGTAATAAAAGGTAAAGAGTAGATAATTTTCTTAACTTTGACAATTTAAGCGGGTTCATTTGTGTTTGAAATGGTCAATTTGGCCGGCTGCCAGCTCGTAATGACAACCCTGACATTGCAGTGCGCCAAACTTGAGGACGTTGGCGTTTTATTCATCGGCCTTTTAACTTATTTACATTGGTATTTATGAGTGAAGTAAGCCAATGATCCAAGACTGCCTACTGCGTCGAATGTTACACGGCGACTTATGGCCCAGTGATCGGTTGATAGGTGGGGTTAGGGGAAGAGGTTTAAAGTAAAGTCAGCTAAAGATGTGCTTATATGAAAATTGCAGACTATAAACCTAATCTTCAACCTTTGACGCATGCCCAAATAAATTATTTAAAAAATGAGGGATCCAATTTGTCCAACAAGAATGTATCACCAAGTGTGTACTTCGTTTGAAAACTAAAACACGTGTTTTCGTTTTTATTAATGCCTGTTGTTATTCGTATATATTTCGAAAATATACCAACAATTGGAACTTCAGATGCAGAGATAGTCATTTATTTTCGTTATTTCTCCAATTGCAAAAGCAAATACAAAATACCGGAAGCATTTGAATTATACAATAGTAATGTGATTAGAACTAAACATTTATATGTAAGTATTGTTTTAGTTGATGTTGCAAAAAAAATAAAAAATAGCGTGCTTAACAGTAGAACATGATATAATGCAGTATTTTACGTCTTTAGTCTGTACAAAAAATGGTGAATAAAGCCGAAGATATATTCATCGCCATGGGATCATCACTCAACCTAATTTCAATGGATGCGAACAAATCGCTTGACAGCACGTTACGCTTAGAGATTGCTATTTGTAGCGTAATGTACATTATATAAATATTGTGTGTATGCTTTATCACGTTAATGTAATTGTACATATAAACAAGCGTGCATATGCTAAACTAGTTCCACTGTAGGCATGTTATAAAGCTGGTTTTATTGGAACATGATTAGATTACAAAGGCGTGCGTGCGTTGTTATTCAAATGTAATATAGTAATGATTGGACGAGCCTGTTCAGTTCGTCATTTCCAGAGCACGAGAAAAAAGTGCGTCTGGTCAAATGCTTCTCTTGTTGTAACGTCCAAAAGATCTTCAATTACTGACGCGACGACTTCTATTACTTATAATACCATTAAAGTAACCGCTATCACTGTAACCCCACCACCAACAATATCACCTAAACAGCGAAACCTTTGAATGAATATAATGTACTTTATGTAAGAAAACTGACAAAATGCGAAACATTTCGAAACAAAATTTCAGCATTTGCGAAAATATCGACAAATTGGCAGACAATTTCAGATAGACTCAAATGCCACATCATCTCAAGCTATTGGTTCCTTTTCGGACGTTAATTTATACCTACTTGTTTATTTTTACAACATACAATTTATCATGCAGACCTTTAATTTTCAAATACCACTCACCCCGTCTAGAACTTCATCCATTTGCGTTCTGCACCGGAAAAATGTTAACAGGTTTAATCAAACTTGTGATAAAATAACCAGTTCTTCAGCATTCATTGTCTTTATCAACATGATCGTTAGCAATCTCTCGAAAGATAAGCATTCTAAACAATGAATTAATTTTGTTGAAAAATAGGTGGACTGCTTATGGAGTCAGATTAAATTTCGGTCTGTTATTTGTTAATTGAGTTGTAACTTCCAGTTGCATATTTATGTTATTTATTTAGTGTGTAAGGCCTATTTTATTCATTTGATGTATTGTCAGATGCATTTTTCTGGCCAGCTTATTCTTTCATATTAAGATACATGCATTTCTACAGAGGATAACATTTTATTATTTTTTAATGTATTTTAATTTACATATGGATATTTTTATTTTTTTTACCTTGAAATGTTTGAAGATGTTTTAATAAAATACGCAGACATAGTAATGAAAAGTAAATAACACAAGTGTTTGTAAAAGTAGTAGTTTGTAATCGTTATTCATAAGTGCTTAATTATGGTTTATGTCATAGTGGCATTGAAAGCACACTTAAAAGTTAAAAGCAAATTTAAAAAACAAACTATTTGTGAATAAAGGTCACTGTATTGAAACGCACAACGGCAACGCAACACACTAAACTATGGCCTAGAAAAATAAGAACAACTGGAAGCACTGTCCGATCGAATAAGTTGAAGTTAGCTTATATTTATTCTCAATGTTGTAAATGCAAATATTAATTACCCTTTGTAACATAGGCAAATTAAATAAAATCAAACTATAATATTGATATAAGAATTGTTTTGAAAAATAAAATAAAAATACAATAAAATAATAATATGTGCTTTGTTGCGTTCATCTATGATTGCATCACATTTATCAAATCTATATTTTGTTAAATCTGCATTATCAGAGAATAACACATAATGCAATTCAGCACTCTAGCTATCTTTCATATATTTGTGCAATATTATAAAGAAAAAATATATACATACTTTCATGTAAAATTATATTTAGTAAGTATGAAAAAATAACTTCTTTGAAATGCTTTTCTTTTTTTAATATGTGTTGTATATGAATGTTTTGATTACAACTATGTTTATAACTCCCTTCAAGTACATGTACATGAACTGCTACTTATTAAACATGTATGTATGTAAAACTCTAAATAGAAAATAAAAACTTAAAAAAAAAAAGATTTGTTTTAATATATAACATAAAGTTCAGTATAATGTAAAGCACAAAGCTAGCTTGATACATTTAAACACATGTATGATAGTATTTAAACGTGTTTATTATTGTGTAAATATATGCACAAATGATTAATGAAATATATTTTCATTTTATTCGTTCAATATATATAATTTTTAGCTCGGCTGTTTTCGAAGAAAACCCGAGGTATTGTCATAGCCAGCTCGTCCTTCCGCCGTCCGCCGTCCTCGTCGTCCTAAAACTTTAACATTGGCCATAACTTTTGCAATATTGAAGATAGCAACTTGATATTTGGTATGCATGTTTATCTCATTGAGCTGCACATTTTGAGTGGTGAAAGGTAAAGGTCAAGGTCATCCTTCAAGGTCAAAGGTCTTTTTATTATTATTTTTTATTCAAAACTGCACACACAGCCGAGCGTTGGCACCCGCTCTGCGGTGCACTTGTTTTAAATGACGATTCTGTTTAGTAAAAACCATTTTATTTAAATAATAAAATGGCTAACACGTGATTTATAACATTCTGTTTCGTTGTAACTGAATTAGTCAGTGATATAATTAACTTAAAGATTATGTGAAAAAGAGTTTATCACTTTTAGTAATTTGTTTAATGTGATGGGAAAACAATAATTATACTACACATTTACATCATTTAGGCTTTTCATAACATCATTTGCGCATCAGCTATTCCTAGCTGTTGTTTTAAAAACAAGAAATCATACAACTTATTTACTCTCGATACACAGAAAGAACGCAAACACGGTCATTATGTTTCCCCATTTTGTTTCTGAAAAAGAAGCTTATTATTTATGCAATTGGAATTTCCCATGACACTCAATACGGTAATTGGTAAATAACGAACAATGACCAATCACGAAAGTCTGCTTCGTCGGTAAATACTAGGCTGTAAGCTATCAACAATACAGTGTGATATGATAAATATATGATGAACCAATAACAACATGCTCAATACTAAGGAAAGCTATCCGTTTCAAGTCTAACTTGCGAAACACATGTCTTCAATTTAAGGGATATACATCAACATTTTCCCAGTAATTCAAGACATTCCTCATTGTTAAAGTCACGCGATACAACAGGTTTTTGTGGTCGTATTGGTGGTGTTCTATTATTCTTGTACAGCTTAGGGGACGCTTATTGATGGGTGTTTTCTTCTAGTCTGTTGGAATGAAGTGCAGTAGTTATATGTCGCCTCTATTATTGTGACAGCTTTCATAATTGATCAACTTTCATACGCACATCAATCATCTGCACGAAAAATGGTTGAAAACCCAAAACATCAAGTAGTTTGTTTACAACGTGTCGTATACACAAGTAATATTCACAGCAAATATTGATAAAAGCAGCTAAACACTAAGAAAATCGGCCACAAATACTTTTTTTTGGATATCATCACCGTCAGTGGCGGAAAGTGTTGTGCTAAATCCAAGTTAACAAATAGTACGATATCTGGAATCGGTTAAAATTTTCGCAAGATTTAATATGTTTAAATCATCTTGGCAATCGAATAATTGATATTCGTGAATGTGACATCGTTACAAACGCATACATTTCCGTTCTGGCAAGTGTACAAATTAAGCAAAAAAGTTAGAACATTCGCGACAACTCGCCTATATTATAATCTCATGTTTATAACGAACACTGTTACCTGTTGCGTTTGTAATTAATAATTATTTCCTTAATATTATTCCATAATTATGATCTACGATCTACTAATTAGAACAGGATATATACTTTATAACGACATATACACTCTAACGCAAAAGACAAGGACACATAATTATGAACAACGTTTAAAGATGTGCATGTTTAACATTGCTGCAACGAAAAAACACTAAAAACAGGAGAACGGGAGAGTACGATGACAAGAGTGCGAGAGTACGATGACGACAGTGCGAGAATACGATGACGAAAGTGCGAGAATACGATGACGAGAGTGCGAGAACGCGATGGCGAGAATGCGAGAATGCGAGAGTACGATGACGAGAGTGCGATAATACGATGACGAGAGTGTGAGAATACGATGACGAGAGTGTGTAAACGTGATGGCGAGAATGCGAGAACGCGGGAGTACGATGACGAGAGTGCGAAAATACGATGACGAGAGTGCGAGAAAACGATGACGACAGTGCGAGAACGCGATGGCGAAAATGCGAGAATGCAAGAGTGCAAGAATACGATGACGAGAGTGCGAGAAAACGATGACGAAATTGCGAGAATACGATGACGAGAGTGCGAGAATACGATGACGAGAGTTCGGGAATACGATGACAAGAATGCGACAATACGATGGCGACAGTACGATATGACTATCGCATTGTCGCCATCGTACTATCGCATTGTCGCCATCGTACTATCGCGTTGTCGCACTGTCGTCATCGTATGCTCGCACTCTCGCCATCGCGTTCTCGCACTCTCGTCATCGTATTCTCGCACTCTCGTCATCGTATTCTCGCCATCGTACTCTCGCGTTCTCGCATTCTCGCCCTCTGGGTCTCCGTAGAAAACAGGTCACCAACCACCTTATCGGTTCCAAAACCGCCAATTAGCCTCACAATCCAACAAATTAAGAATATGTTTCTCGTTGAGATATCTCCAACATATCATATTGTCATGATCTTGACGTACATAGTAATGGAGAATGGAACAAACACGGAATCAGTGTTACTGTGATCCGATGTGTGGATGAGGTACATCTTTTTTCATACGCATTTTATTGATTGCAACTGTGTTTTCTAGCACCTGGCAGCAAAGTTTGAAAGTTCATCAATAATGATTAAAACTATTTTAACGCCGGTTTGAATCAAAATAGCTGGAAATTAGGTTTTTTGTCACGAAAAAGAATTATAAAGTCGCTGCTCACATAAGGTTTCCTGGTCTTCTCCAGATGGTATCCATGTTTTCCCAACATGGTCATTTAAACGCAAATTTCTCTTCTACTTCAGGGAGCCACATTTCGCTCATTTTTTAAGAAAATTTGTCTGGATTTGTTTTACATGTAGGCCAATACCTTTGTTATCAATGTTAATACACAGTTGTTTCGAATTGGACTTTGATTTTTTTTTAAATGTACTAACCCTATGTAAGTTCATGCTAAAATACACAACGCTGCTCGAATGGTATTACGCTGCTCACAAGGTATCGGGTTTCCTGGGGTAATCCATAGATAAAACTTATTTTTTAGAGCATGTCGCAGTGTTGGACGCAGGTGTTTGAGCCTACTCAAAACAGCTGTTTTACTACTTAAAATCTTAAGATTCAACGCATGCATCGGTTTACGATAATATTGCAATAAGTAAAAAGCGTCATCACAAAAACTGTTCGGTTCATACCATTGCTAGCTCTGAATTCGCAAACTCTGCTTAAGACTATTGGATTATTCTTATAAGCCCAAACATGAAAGAGATACTACTCTAATTCAAACATGAAACCGTACGCACCTCGTTCACAACTTCTTCAATATTATTAGATTGTTGCCATGGCTATTTTAACAATGCAATAAATATCGCTTACACAAGATTTATGTATTGCTATAAAACAAATACATAGCTATCGGTTGCGGTTTTGCCCAATTGAAACAGCAATAATTATGCAAATGCTGAACGAACTAGGGTCAATAATTTGCAAATGTTAGACTTTAAGGTATGTTAACCCCGACAAAGAGATAACAGGTATTCATAAGGTGCAATACATGACGTATGGAATCTTGTTAGATATACCAGAAGGATTAATACTACCGAATACGACGGTGAATCATTATTTGCTTCTAAAAGATCTTACGTTATTAAGGTTCAGCATGATTAAAAGTAGAACTGAAAGACAGTGGACTAGCATTTTAGATGAATTGAATAAATATATGCTTGCATGATGATTAGTTGTCGGTATTGATTATAGTACGATGTGCAAGATGTGTCTATTTCGTGTTGTGCTTGAGTTGTTGATACATCTAATCGAGTTGCGTTTCATTCTTATTTGAGTTGAATTGTGTTCATTTGTGAGATTGTTCGTGCGAACATATTTATTACCAGATGTTAAAAAATATAAGTATACAGGTTTAATATTTTTTTCACAATTTAGTTTGGTACATATATCTTAGTTTCTCTCTTGGAACGTTGAGGATTAAGGAGTAAGGTTTCTTCGTCAGACTGTGTAAAACGTTTTTCAAATTACGACATTGTATCATGCCAAGAGACATGGAGCCCAAATTCTACCTATTGTGATAAGTATTTAAACGAATTTATACAATACGAGTGTAATGCAACACTCTCAGCCATAGGTGGCCGCCCAATGGGAGGTGTATCTGTTTTTGTACGGCGTACATTTAGCCTATTCATGAGAAGAGTTTGTGACAATTTTGAATTCGGGGTAATTTTGATCCTTGGTAAGAATTTATTAGGTCTTGAAATTGATTGTGTGTTTTGTGCATTATATTTTCCTCCGCAAGCGTCGCCCTTTTATCATAATATAAATCAATCAGCTTGGCGATTGTTAGAAGAAACGCTCATAAACAACGATTTGTTAAGGTTGGGTTTAATACTAAATGGTGACTTAAATTCACGTACTGGGCACAAAATCGTCTATGAAGAATTTGACTATGTTAATGTTCCAGAGCTACATGAGTTTACAGATATATTTGAGAATGAAATTTCATTACCACGAGATTCGCGTGACAACGTAGTCAATAGGTTTGGAAAGGATCTTTTGGCTTTCTGTAGAATGTATGCTTGTTTGATTGTAAATGGCAGAAGTGGGAAGGATGCACGTGTTGGAGACTTTACGTTTATTAATCAAAATGGCTGTAGTACTATAGACTATTTTATAGTGTAGCAGATTTTGATATTGTGTCTATACCTTAAAGTTGTCACATGCCAATTTCAATTGGTAATGAACAACCCTTTAGACCATAAGCATCCAGAATCCCCTGCTGACGAAACATATACGTATCATAAATGGAACACTGGTGAAAGCTATGGCGAAAGTGTTTCTGACAAAGTTATAGCAGGGTCGTTTGAAGCGCTTGATAGCTTGATTGATGACACACATGTAAGTGTGAATGATGTTTAAAATGCTTTTGAAAATGTGCTTCTATCTTGCTCAGATTTTTTAAAATGTACAAACGTAGACATAAACGTGACATAGATAAATCTTGGTTTGATAAAGACTGTAAAGTGGCAAAACGTAAAGCCAGCCACAGCTTGAAAAACTTTCGGGCTAGCAGAAAGGTAGAGGACTTGAATAAATATATCACAGACAAAAACACTTCAAATTAACATGTATACATAAAAAACGTGCATATGAAAAAGAATGTATTGCTAGACTAGATTTACGGAGCGTAAATAACGCAAGGCGTTCTGGTCTCAAATTGAAACTCTAACAAGTACTTAAAATCAAGTAAGCTCAAATATAATACCTAACCAATGGTATGACCATTTTCGGGATTTGTTTGCTAATGAAAGTAACGAAGAACAAAATACAGAAACTATTGACCAAAATCATGATCAAACAGATGAAATAGATCCCATTCACGAAATCATATTACACTCCCCCATAACAGACGTGGAAATCACCGAAAGGGTAAAAAGCTTAAACTGTAAGAAAGCTGCAGCTGGTGATCTTACTCCACAACATTTTAAATATGCAATGCAAGCACTTTTACCATACTTACGTAAGTTATTCAATCGCTTGTTAACTAATAATGAGTTTCCCGAGGCTTGGTCAAAATATATACTAATTCCTATCCATAAAAAAGGGAGCTTTAATTCACCAGATAAGTATAGGGGTATTGCTCTGCTAGACACGTTTAGCAAGATATATATGTCAATACTGGCAAAAACGCTTACATTTTATTCCGATGCTTTGTCTAAACTATCTGAAGCACATTCTGGCTTTCGTGCTGGATACTCAACAACAGATAATGCTTTTGTTTTATACTAATCGTGACTTAATATTTAAGTAGAAAACGCAGACCAGTATACGTGGCTTTTATCGATTTCAAAAAGGCATTTGACTCAGTAAATAGGGGTATATTAATTGAAGTCTTAAGAAAGAACAATATACGAGGTAATTTATTAAACGTGGTACAAGCTATATATTCTTCTGTCAAGGCAGTTTTTCGATCACAGTCCACGTAAACAGAGTCTTTCGAATGTCCGAAAGGACTAAGACAAAGTTGTAGTTTAAGCCCCATTTTATTTGCGATGTTTATAAATGAGCTTCATGATGTCATGGTTGCAAATGAAAAAAGAGGAATCCAGTTATTTCCAGAACTTATAGGAATATGTATGTTGATGTTATCTGATGATATTGCTTGTATCTCAGATACTGTAGTAGGTTTACAGAAGCAACTGAATGTGCTACACACATTTTGCCAAACCAATAAATTGGCTGTTAATACAGAAAGACAAAAGTTATTGTTTTTATAAATGGTGGTCCGATTTCAAGAAGGGAAAAATGGTTTTATAATGGCAACAATCTAGAAGTTATCAATGGATTCTGTTATGTCGGTGTATTTTTCACAAATCGACTCGCTATATAAAATGGCAGAAAATATGTGTGTCAAAGCTCAAAGAGTTTTGGCTCAATTTTTTAAATCTTTTGGTGAATTGCCATACCTACCTGCAAAGACATTTTTCAAAGTTTTTGATGCAAAAATATGTTCTATTTTAATGTATTGTTCAGAAATATGGGGTTTGAAACCAAGGCAATGTGTTGAAAATGTACAAATGTATGCATGTAAACGATTACTTAATGTAAGTCAAGGAGCATGTAACGATGCGGTTCTAGGAGACCTTGGTCGTTTTCCAATGCACATTTATACTGCAAAACGGTGCATATTTTATTGGTTAAGAATACTTTCATTGCCTGATTCAAGATATGTTAGGATGTGTTACAATATGCTAAAATATTATGATTCTATCGGCCAATGCAACTGGGTTACAGACATTAAAAATGTCTTATACTCAAGCGGCTTTTGCTTTGTCTGGGAAAATCAAGGTGTTTTAAACAAAAGACACTTTTTGTTAATATTTTTAAATAGATTAAAAGACCAGTATAATCAAGCTTGGAGGGGCAATGTTGCCAACAACGCCAAACTAGCCTTCAAACAAATATATTCTAGGAAATTAGACATTGATGTTGTAGACGTTTCTAAGTTAAGGAAAGCTCTAGCCATGTTTAAAAGTTCGTCTCATAGCCTAATGGTAGAGAAAGGTAGATATTATAATATTGGTAGAGAAGAGAGAACATGTGTTTTCTGTGAAAGTGTCGTTGAAGACGAATTCCACTTTGTTATGATTTGTCCATTGTATGAAAGTGTTCGTCAAACATATATTCCTCATTACTATATACAAAACAAACACTACTTACATTTTATAAATTTCTTTGCTCTACAGATATGGCAACAATCCGTAACCTAGTTATGTATATATACTATGCTTTCAAGCAACGAGATAAATTCATGCAGGGTACAGAGTAACTCATAATCATTGTTTATATATACTTTGCATTTTTGGCTTATTATTCGCGTATAGTAATTAGAAACTGTGAAGACATGTAAACATGCACTTATATTTGCTAATTTTATGTCAAATGATGTCTTGATGTTGATGTTATGTTAGTTATAGAATTATAACAATGTGTTCTAGTTTTGTTTTAGTGTATTTGTCTAATGCAACTAGGAATTATGTATCGTGTCATATTATAAATGCAAAATATGGACAGCCCATATCGGACGCCTCACGCTAGAGGCAGGCGGTGTGCATCCTCTATATTTACTCTATGTTTATTCATTGAGAATACATCGTCTTCTTATAAGATCTCCTTAATTCGAATATGTTCTATCCTTGACTAAACATTGTATATTATGTTGTTTATATGTTGTATATGGGCCGGTGGCCATATGTACGTTATAAAGAATTGAATTGAATAGTTTAAAAGTTCTCGCCAAATTGTTCCGTTTATATGTTCTCGCCAAAAGTGTTTTAACTAATAGCTTTGTATACAGATAATAGCTTTTAATGATGAAGTCCTTTGTTGTTTCCTTTTTGAAGAATATAACATTAGTAAAAAATGATAATGCACGTGATCAAATGAATTGTATTTTTTTGAATTAGGTAGTAAATTAGGGAGTAATTAACAAACGCTCAAACCTCTCTAACTTACTTAAATGTATGCGCATTGACACACATTATGTTGACCTTCATCAAACAAAACATTTATGTTTGAAAAATACAATATGGTAACAACCAGAAAAAATTCGAATGTATGTTAATAAATACATATCACAGTGTAGCCATGATGCACATGTCGGAAATGGTTATCCTAAACGAAAATATTTGATCGCGTGTTTGATGACAGCGATCACAATCTGCGAAGTAATGGAGCTGAACCATAAAGTGGTAAATGATACTGCGAGTGCAATGGAGCAACATTTTAAGTGGCCAAATTCTTAGATTCTTCTTATTATGAGACACTGACATAGACAATAATACGTCTCTAGATTGTGCATACCAGCGCATGTTTTCATTTGCACATGTGTGCAAACCATTTTGTCTTTAAGAAGAACTAGTTTCTTTAGTGTACGCCTATTTTTCCTCCGACTGCAGTGTTACAGTGCACACTCACTCAAATGCAATAAGTACTATTTAACAAGTTTAATAAACTTTAGTAATAAACTAATTAAATTTGTTAATTAATACAGTCAACGAAGAATATTATTACGAATACTTTGCGTTCGTAACTGCTGTTACAGTATTAAAGGCTTTTGTTTCATTGTATTATCAAAGAATACGAACTGAAAAACAAACACAAATACAACACCTTGAAATCCACACAAATATGATCGTTAATATCATTTCGTTTTTCCACCTTCAACCAAAAAGCATGTAACAAGTGGTTAACTTGACTTGCGAGGACGGAACAACAATAATAGGGATAATACACGTTTTCGAGGGGCGCACTCGGGCAGGAAAGGGTTTTTCGAGTGCCCGCAGATAATCATGTCCGAGAAAATGTGTATTTTAGCTATTATTGCATAAACAAATCACACATACCAAAATAAATTTAAAAAATATTGAAAACAATATGTCTTGTTTATTCGACATCGACAAAATAATTCGATTATTTCACATAACGTCATACAGTTCAAGGTTGTGTTTTACATATGCCTCACTCGGTCATCATCAGAAATGAAGAGGCTTTACCTTCGGATAGGCAGTTTTCGATTTAAAATGTGTTTAAACAGTGGATTAATGCATATTTGAAATGCAGCCGCGCAAAGTAAGAAATGATGAATTGTTTTGGAATTTACTGGTCGTGACGCGCTTCCCAGTCAGCCATTACTAAGGGAAGTAACTGCGCGTGGACCAGTTTACGAATATGAAACACACATAACAGGGCTTGAACTGCACGTGAATCGCCTTGTTAATACACGATTTCTCCCGTTCATGCCCTCCTTTTGCCAAGTTTCTGCACCCCGCCAGAGGGCATTATAGATAGAGTTTATGCAATAATAAACGAACTACAGCATAAATATCGATCTGCGTTTGACATATTTCACACGTAAAGACTTCTGAATAATAAATCTGATATCTGATATATTTTCTGATTTGTTTTTAAGGTATACATACCTTAATGAGTAAAGCGTCTAGTACTGTTTTGAGCAACGTGAAACTCAAATTAACAAAAATACCATCTTACGTTAATACGCATAGTTTAAATTATATCTTCAAATAAAATGTTCAGTTCCGAAACGACTGTTGTTCAATGCCTTATATCGCACGTTTGCTATTAGGATTGCCAGAAGTATGTTTTATCTTGTTTTATCAATGTATAACGTTACAAATGTATCGATAGGGTATATTTGAAGTATTTGTTGAACAAAAGAGTGTGCATTCAATGCAGATAAGCATGTATATCTCAAGGCATACGAGTTTTGTGGGTTTTTCTAACATAGTATGATTGAGGTATTAAATAAGTGTTGCCTTTGGCTGAACATCATTATAAACACCAGTTTTGCAAAATAGTGCATTCGTAACACCAATTCAAAAACTCCAAATAAAATGGAGTATATTTGAGAAGTTGCCAGCATATACATGTGTCAAAAGAGATAGAGGCGAATGATTAACTGCAAGTACTTCGAAGAGTAATCGCGAAATTCAAATAATCCGGAATTGAGGCGTTTGTTATATTTACACATCGGTACTTTCATTTCGTTTGTTAGATAACATTGGATATACCCTGTTGAATATCATAGTGATTGGTACAACAGTTTTATTTACATTGACTGATTGGATCAACTAAGCTATTTAGAGGGCGTCGAAATAACAATAATGATAGGCCTTATGCCTCACATTGAATGTAAGATCGTGAAACATTGTATCACAGTAAAGTCCAAACTTTTAAACACACGAGTTTCCTTGTATATGACTTCAGCTTTCAGTTCTTGAAACGTAAATACTATTGGTAACAATCATGCCGCGGCACATCGCAAATATTATCGCTTTAATTTCGTCAGTTTTCAAAGAGATAAAATTATGAAATGATTTAAATGCATTACAAACCATCTGTATGTTGAAACGTTAGTATCGATCACATGTTACACCTTATTATCCTTGTAATATTTTAATTAAAATTGTTATCTTTCTCATGGGTATTAAACATTCGAGCTTTTTGTGGCAGTTTGTTTTAATGAATGACTTATCGCCCGACAATCTTTTGGTGGAATGGTGTTGTCAACATGAAACGAATTATTGTAACTTAACAAATTATGGGATTTATTTCAGTTTTTGCGAACATACCTTCATCTTTATAACGTGTAAAATCTGGTTCGGCAAAAATCAGCGCTTTCATAATTTTTGATTCTAAAGAAATATTTCCAAGCCAATTTTCAAAAAAGTTTGTGATCATTGTACCAGCCTCGCAATTCATATGTTTAATGTATGTCCAAATTGACATCAACATGTTTCATTGGTCTCTGAAATAGCGTGACAGTTCTTACAGACGACACTTTTAATGATAAATGCTACATTTGTAAACACGACGTCGTTTGTTTGATTTTGTTATTGGACATGCGAACAGATTTTTAGAGATCAAAGCTTATATAATATTTTATATACTAAGCACAAAAGTTAAATTTTTCAACGCATTTAAACCAATATTTTTCGTAGGAAAACTGAAAATAATACGTTAAGAAATTTAGCAATACTTTATAAGTAAATGTTTGTACAATATGTTGTTGGGTGGAAGAATGACTTTCATTACTGTTTATAGAATAGTATTGAGATTGCTTATATTGCCAAAAGATTTCATTTCGAATTGACGTGCATTTATACGCTGAGGAGGCTATTATGTAACGAACCTTCTGATGATTTGCATTCAGTGTTAAAGGGAGTATGCACGATTTTGTCAAATATTTATGAATTTATATAAAATTGGTAAAAAAACTTTTTACACATTTATTTCAATATAAATTAAAATAAAAGTTAAGAAGAACATGGGTAGAAAAATGCGGAAAAGGCCAGATATTTAAATCTGAAATCGAAAATGTCTGTACAATCGAATTCGCCAGCATTTATATCATGCATGTACGATGTGAATCTAAATTTAGTTTTAGTGCAGATTTGTCCATACGACACAAAGACACAATTTTGTTTCCTAACAAATACGAGTAAAAGTGTCGGCGTCGGTTCTATATGCACAAATAATTTAAAGTGAGTATGCACGATTTTTATATGTGTTAAATTGTAATATATTGATAAAAATATGTTACAATAACACAAAATAGAAAAGACAAATTATACATTGAAGACGAATTTCATAAAATGCAGCAAAGACAAGTTAGCGCTGGTTAAAGCCGATTTCCAAACTAATTTCCAAATAAATTGACTGGAAGGAACCATGCAATATTGTATTGGCTATTTTTAGAAGGATCAATTGACCAATCCCCTTTTCAAGGACCGACGTTAATATTACTCAACCACAATAATTAGCTGCGTTATAAAAATGATCAATACACATTTTAATCTAGTAAAATAAAAGCTTTTAACAGGTTTGTAGAATATAAATCTAAATCTGTCGCTTTGGCACCGGAAATAAAACTGACTGAGTTTAAATTCGTAGCGCTGCTTGATATTATTCCAAATTAAAATCAGGGGGGCATGTGTATACGGGAGCTTACCGCGTTTAAGTGAGGTAACGGGAGCAAAACTTCAAAGATGGCGTCGTTTTCGTGTTTTTCGTGAAGGAGTAGCGGATATTTTCACCCGGTAAGCCAGTTTATATTTATATTTCTTTTAAATGAATACGCCCTTTCGGCTCTACGGTGTTTGTGCTCCCCTCGGTTTTTTGTTTCAATGCCGTAGACGTCGGAATAAAAAAGTTATTGAAGCAAAACCGGCGACAAATTTGTTGTTTAATTTCTTGACCTTCGAGATGTTGGATGTTCGAATATCATTTTCTCTCAAAATAAACGGTATTTGTGCATGTTTACAGTAAACTATAACATAAATCACGATTATTTAATTATTTCGACGCGTTTGTATGTCTATAAATTCATTTAATACCGAATTATAACGGTTTAACCCCCATTTTGGGAACTAACTTCCTTTTAAGCCCATTTTGGGACCTAACTTCCAAATGACAAACAGCTCTTTCATATGTGAAAGAGATTGACACGAAATACCTACCCATCTTTAATAAAGTTTATATGTGTACTTCAATACTATAGTTTTATAGCATTTTATGTGGTGCAATATAAGTGTTTTCTTAATCATTTTACTGTAGAATTATAAAAAATGCTGTGCATAAAACCTGCCAATCAACTGAATCAATTCACCTATTTTAAAGAAGATGGGTTGTGGGGTGGCTGATGTAAGAGTTAATAGAATGTTTATCAGCCCTTTCAATAATATTTTAATTAATTACATGTGTTTTATGACATGTCGACCTCATTCTGATATGAACTTTTCTTTAACCATTCTTTTACTGTCTTTTCAGATGATGAAGGTTAAGGGCGAAAATAAGTGCATCTTTCGTTGCAGTATATGTAATTACGAATTTAAAATTAGCGGAGGACTGAGATACCATGCCACGTTCATCGACCACATGAGTTTAAATGTAGAATATGCAAGAAAGAGTCCTTCAACAGAACCGGACTAAAACAGCAAATAAAACGAACGAACCAAACAAACAAATGTACAGCTGATGTATTTAGTGTTTTTTTTTCTACATAGACAAGTCTGACATATAATTGCTATGAGTGCTACTTAATTACACGTTGTGTTCAGTATATGTCATAATGCTAGTTTCTCACGTTTTTTATGCAAATAAACCATTATCTGTGTGTCGTCATTTCTTCCTACGACGTCTCTGCATACATTTTCAATTGTATTCAGCACTTACATACATGATAAAAAAAGATTTGGATTGGAATATATTCGTTATGCATTTGACATATAAACATAACTTAAGATTAGAAGACAATATAAGGAACAAGCGAAATAATCTATCTTAGTGAACCAATACTTTATTTCCTCAATACAACAGTCTTAAATAATATGTATTCATATAGATATAAAAGAGAAAAAAATACATGTATATATTGATCACTTCTACTGAAATCATATCGTGTATTGCATTTGCACAAATCTTTCTATCCACTACAAATTCCCTTTTTGCGATTATAATATAGTGACCAACTCAGAACTGGTTTAAAAGAAGGTCGTCCAAAATGTGTCACATCAAAGTCACATACATGTATCAGTATCGTTATGGTAAAACGCGTCAAATGTCATTGTATTAAATAAACAATTAATAGTTAAGTTTGCATAAAAAAACATCCACCGATATGCATCTTCTAAGCAGGTGTCAGGCATTCCAAATTGCTCCATGTATTCCGAATCGCAATAATGGTAGTATTTGGTTACAGCAACCTTATAATGGTATCGAACCGGCTTTACCCTTTTCTGTTTTTCATTACACTTTTATTGCACGTATATGTGATTGTTTTGTGTGTTTAACTGGCGTGGAACTTCGACGTTATCTTTTTTTGTTTGATTGGTGGGTTTTCATGTACCTTTCGCTTTCTAGAGCGGTACATACTTCGTTACGCCGTCTTTTTTAATCTTGGCATCCTCAACATCTATACCTGGCGTCTTGATATCTGGAAATAGTAAGCATAGTATTCCGTTTAGTAAGCATAGTATTCCGTTTGAGGCATATTCAAACATAAGTATGTTCATATGTGTTAAAATAAACAGGTAAGACTTACACTGTGTTAATAATACCGTCGAATGTCTTATATTACACACACTAAATGTGACCGTTAAGTATGTGAGAAAACATATAAAAATAAAAATTAATAATATAACAATTAATAAAAATATTAAAAAATGATAACTCTTGATTTCCTCAAGTGAAAATGTTTTCCAAAACATTCGCACCAATGCGGAATTCATTCACGACAGTTATTTCGCATAAAACCTTTTAACATAGGAAAAAGCTATTTATCATTTGGAAGTCAGGTCCCAAAATGGGCTTAAAAGGAAGTTAGTTCCCAAAATGGGGGTTAAACCGTTATAATTCGGTATTAAATGAATTAATAGACATACAAACGCGTCGAGCTAATTAAATAATCGTGATTTATGTTATAGTTTACTATAAAAATGCACAAATACTGTTTATTTTGAGAGAAAATGATATTCGAACATCCAACATCTCGAAGGTCAAGAAATTAAACAACACATTTGTCGCCGGTTTTGCTTCAATTACTTTTTTATTCCGACGTCTACGGCATTCAAACAAAAAACCGAGGGGAGCACAAACACAGTAGAGCCGAAAAGACGTATTCATTTAAAAGAAATATAAAAATAAACTGGCTTACCGGGTGAAAATATCCGCTACTCCTTCACGAAAAAGACGAAAACGACGCCATTTTGAAGTTTTGCTCCCGTAACCTCACTTAAACGCGGTAAGCTCCCGTATACGCATGCCCCCCTGAAAATGGATGAAAAGAAACTCGCGTTGTTACCTCAAGGTAAAATGTTATAAGTCGATAATATAATCCGCAATTTCCGTTAAGTTTAAACATTGATGCTTGCCGTGATTGTGTTATAAAAGTATTTCATTAGTTTAAAACAGGATTTAAATATGCCAATATGTTCGCTATCTTTTTTTCATTGTATTTGGTAAAAATAAAACATTTTCCGTTAACAAGAACTTTTTTTATTAGTAAAATTTAATTATGAGATATTTCTATCCGTATATCTTATTGATGTGAGGTTATAAATACATTATGTGGCATAATATAAAAGGTAGAAGGAACATATGCCATGATAACAGTTAATTAGGAAACATTATACTAAATAACATCTAAAGAAGTATAATTTTAATAAAGACTCCAATCTTTGTTTGCGTCAGTTCTACATATATGTGGAAGAAGTGCGAAGAAAAGACGAAAAGTAAATGCATGACATTTAAGCTTTCGCTTCGTTAATATGAAATTGCTTTAATTTCTTATGGGCTATACTCTATTTCTGCCGACAAACTCACGCTTGCCTTTCTGCAAATCTTATACTAAGTGTGTTTCCCTTGACACTACTGTCGGTATGCGGTTGATAGTAGCACAAACACAGAGCATTTCTTTACCGCCGTCTGAAAATTAAATTTGGTTTGGTTACTTACATTTTCTAGACAAAATAGTGCAGGTAGCAAAACGTTAACAACATGGCGTCTTTAAATCAATGATGTTACTCTGATAAATGCTTCATCCTTTGTAGCTGACTGAAACAATAAATACGACAGTATCGAAAATGTGCGTGTTTCTCATAAACTATCTTATCTTATCTGTAATCTACATCGACGTCTTCAGCGTATGTTCACCTGGTCATTTGCTTGGCGGTAAGGTTTGACAAACGAAAATGTTTGGAAACCAAATGCTGCAGAGAATCTGTTTTTTATTTACACGTACATGTTGCATTCTCATTCTATAATCCGTCCCTGTGACCTGTTTTTTATATACCGATTAAGCCCTTGCGTTCGCAAATTTGTCAATATCCATTTCCTTTCAAACTTTTCATGAACAAATAGCCAAATGACATAGTCATTGAGGCTTGTCATTGAGCTTCTACCTAGACGTCTAATTTTATAATTGAGGCTGCCGATCTTTTGTATTTGTTAATTTACCAGGGGTTCCGACCCCTACGCTCCCCGCGGAAAATTATTACAATTCATACGCAAAATCCGAGTTTTTGACAATTCATCTATCACATTTAAAACTTTTTAATATTTTGTGTTTGTAGATTTTTATGATACCCCTCACGATTTGTTTTATAATGCAGATGCAGAATCCTAGCATTTAAGCTATTGTGGACACATAATTGACTTGATTAAATATGTTTAATTTGCTATTTAATACTTATACTTAATTAATTCAACGATTGGTTTTAACGATTTATCTCACATTTATATAAACTATTATGTTTGGTGGCCTATACCTAAAATTAGAAGAGTTTCGCATTCACAAATTTCATTTTTCTCAATAAAAACCTTAATTTCCTATGTAATATTCTTCAACTGGAATGATGATTCCGAAAACAATAATCGTATTTCCAAACAGAAACCATTTTTGAAAAGCTTCAAAAACAACTTTAAACAGAATACCATGTAAACAATGTTTACACATTCAACGCATCATCACAATTAAAAGATTATCGAAAGTTTTAAGCATGCATACCTATTCCAACCATTGTAATACAATGTCAACAACAGTTATATTGTATACTGAATAATCATCTATTTTTCTTTTTCAGCATAATGCAATGTCATTCATAAAAAGGTCGCTTATGTCATTTAATATTCTGGGCATATGCTTCCAATAATCCAAATGCTTTGTAATGCTATAAGCAACATTGTCAAAACGACTTTAACAGATAGTGATTTCAACTCGATTTTCTGATTGACAAATCCCTTTTTTATCATTCTAAAAAGCATTCTAAAATTAGTCAACGTGAGTTCAAGTCAATTATTTCATGTAATAAAAGGGCAATAGATAATTGAGTAGATAATTTTCTTAACTTTGACAATTTGTTCATTTGTGTTTGAAATGGTCAATTTGGCCGGCTGCCAACTCTGACACTGCATTGCGCTAAACTTGAAGACGTTGGCGTTTTATTCATCGGCCTGTAAACTTATCAAACATTGGTATTTGTGAGTGAAGTAAGCCAATGGTCCAAGACTGCCTACTGCGTTGAATGTTACACGGCGACTAATGACCTAGTTATCGGTGGCGGGTAGGGGGTTGAGAGAGGGGGTTTAATGTAAAGTCAGCTAAAGATGTACTTATATGAAAATTGCAGACGACATTAAACATGATCTTTAACATTTGGCGCATGCCCAAATACATAATTTAAAAAATGAGGAATTAAACTTAGCCAACAATAATGACATTAAAATTGAAAGTAACGCTTTAAACCTTTGATATGTATCTTCAGTGTGGACGTCGTTTGAAAACTAAAACAGGTGTTTTCGTTTCTATTAATGCCTGTTGTTGTTCGTAAATATTTCTTATATATCAACAACTGGAACTTCAGATGCAGTGGAAGTCATTTATTTTCGTTATTTAACCCAAAAGCAGATGCAAAATATCGGAGGTATTTGGATTATACAATAGTTTAATGTGATTAGAACTAAACATTTGGTCTGTAAGTATTGTTTTAGTTGATGTCGCAAATAAAACAATAACAAAAAAGCGTGGTTAACAAGAGAACATGATATAATGCAGTATTTTACGTCTTTAGTCTGTACACATAATGGTGAATAAAGCCGGAGATATATTCATCGCCGCGGGAGCATTAATCAACCTAATTTCAATGGATCCGAACCAAATCGCTTGATAGCACATAAAGCTTAGAGATTGCTATTTATAGCGAAATGTACATTATATACAACAATGTGTATATGCTTAATCACGTTAGTATAATATTAATCGTAACCAGCATGAAGATCTCAAATTAGTTCCACTGGAGGCATGTAATAAACGCTGGTTTTATTGTCCTTTTACAAATATTTACGAGCATTTATTTTGGAACATGATAAGATTACAAAGGAGTGAGGGCGTTGTTATTAAAATGTTATATAGTATTTTTGGACGAGCCTGTTCAGTTCGTCATTTCCAGAGCACACGAAAAAAGTGCGGGTGGTCAAATGCCACTCTTGTTGTTACCGTCCAATAGATTTGCAATTACTGACGCGACGACTTCTATTACTTATAATACCATTATAGTTACCGCTATCACTGTAACCCCATCACCAAAACTATCAACTAAACAACGAAACCTTTGAATGAATAAAATGAACTTTATGTTAGAAAACTGACAAAATGCGCAACATTTCGAAACACAACAAACACAAAAAATTCAACAAAACTTAACCTGAAGACGCGTACGGTAAATGCCATGGATTGGAAAAGCTCTCGCTGTTGTTCGAAAATTTCAGCATTAGCGAAAATATCGACAAATTTGCTTCAGACAATATCAGATAGACTTAAATGCCACATCATTACAAGCTATTGGTACCTTTTCGGACGTTAATTTATACCGACTTGTTTATTTTTACAACATGCTATTTATCATGCAGACCATTAGTTTTCAATAACCACTCACCCCGTCTAGAACTTCATCCATTTGCGTTCTGTCCCGGAAAAGTGTTTTCAGGTTTTATCAAACTTGTGGAAACGTAACCAGTTCGTCAACATCATTGTCTTTATCAACATGATAGGTAGCTATCTATCGAAAGATAAGCATTCTAAACAATTAATTAAACGATTATTTTGTTGAAAATAAGTGGACTGCTTATGGGGTCAGATTAAATTTCGGTCTGTTATTTGTTCTTTGAGTTGTAACTTCCAGTTACATATTACTGTTATTTATTTAGACTGTAAGGTTTATTTTATTCCGATGAATTGTTAGATGCATTTTTCTGGTCAGCTTATTCTTACATAATAAGATACATGCATTTCTACAGATGATATTTACATATGGATACATTTTGTTTTTTACATTGAAATGCTTGAAGATGTAATAACAAAATACGCAGACATAGTAATTCAAAGTAAATAACACAAGTGTTTGTAAAAGTAATAGTTTATAATCTTAATTCATAAGTTCTTAATTATGGTTTAGGCCATAGTGGCATTGAACGCATACTTTAAATATATAAAGCAAATTTAAAAAAAAGGATTTGTAAATAAACATGTGGATAATTAAACGCACAACGGCAACGCAACACACTAAACTATGGCCCAAGAAAGATTAGAACAACTGGAAGCACTGTCCGATCGAATAAGTTGAAGTTAGCTTATATTTATTCTCAAAGTTGTAAATGCAAATATTAATTACTCTTTGTAACATAGGCAACTTAAATCAAATCAAACCATAATAGTGATATAAGAATCGTTTTGAAAAAAATACAAATAATTGTTATTTGTTGCGTTCATCTCTGATTGCATCACATTTATCGAATCTGTATTTTGTTAAATCTGCATTATCAGATAATAATACATAATGCAATTCAGCACTCTAGCTATCTTTCAAATATATGTGGAATATTATAAAGAAATACTATATACATATTTTCATGTAAAATTATATTTAGCAAGTATGTAAAAATAACTTCTTTGAAATGCTTTGTTTTTGAAATATGTGTTGAATATGAATGCTTTGATTACAACTATGTTTATAACTCCCTTCAAGTACATGTACATGAACTGCTACTTATAGAACATGTATGTATGTAAAACTATATATAGAAAAACTAAAAATGTGCAAAAAAAATAAAAGAGATTTGTTTTGATATATAAAATATAGTTCAGTATAATTTAAATCACAAAGCTATCTTGATATCAGATATATTTAAAAACCTGTATGATAGTATTTAAACATGTTTATTATTGTGTAACAATATGTACAAATGATAAATGAAATATATTTTCATTTTATTCGTTAATTGTAATTTTATTAAATGACGATTATGTTTAGTTCAAACCCAATTAATAATTAATAATAAGGCTAACACGTGATTTATAACATTCTGTTTCGTTGTAACTGAATTATTCAGTAATATAATTAACTTGATGATTATGTGACAAAGATTTAATCACTTTTAGTAATTTGTTTAATGTGATGGGGAAAAAACGATACTTCACATGTACATCATTTAGGCTATTCATAACATCATTTGCGCATCAGCTATTCATACATGGCGGTAAACTTATTATACTTTGATGTTTAACGTACTGTTGTTTTAATTTAAAAAAAAAACAAGAAATCATACAACTTATTTACTCTCGATACACAGAAAGAACGCACACACATTCATTATGTTTCCCAATTTTGTTTCTGCAAAAGAAGCTTATTATTTATGCAAATTGGAATTTCCCATGACACTCAATACGGTAATTGGTAAATAATGAGCAATGACCAATCACGAAAGTCTGCTTTTCTGTAAATACTAGGCTGTAAGCTATCAAATACAGTGTGACCACACCATTTGGTATGTTATGTCATTTTCGGTTATTGTGTGAAATAAAGTTTTAAACTTGCAATATGTGCAAGTCTCTTATTTTCATCGAGCTTTTGACACAATAAAGCTCACAATCCCCCGGTAACAGATACATTGATCATTTGATCTTTAGTCTTTTCCACCAAACAAATGAAATAAAGTAATCTTATGTACTTTTTATTAGAAATGGTACATATATGAGTCAAATGTATGCTTGGCATTCTAAAAAAAATATTTATCAGTTTATGTGAAATCTTATTTGTGAATAAGGATGTACGTAATTTGAGAACGTATTAATCTAGATTTGTATATAGGACCCCTTTAAATGTCAGTGGTACTTAAATGACTGTTTGAAGCATGTTACATACATCCTCGTTGCGAGAAAATTAAATACAATTGATATTAAAATTATGATGATAAACCGAAGGCGTATACCTTTGTTGTTATACATCAGTCCTATCACTTAATTGTAAGAGTGACGCGCGCGACGTCGTCTTGATATTATGATCATCTTGCCAACTTATTTTATTTTAATTCCGTTATGCACGATTTAAGATTTGGGCCGTAAAACAACATCTATATATAACAAGGAGTATGCACAAAGTTCCAGAACCATCTGGGTATTTGAATTTGCAGCGATCGACGTGATAAGTGTGCACGAGATATTATCTACCTATCTATCTTATTTTAGCAATTCCCATCGTGTCAAATATGTTTCTGGGCTTGATACGAAGTTGAAAAAGTACCCTCAGATCAAGTATCCTCTGGAACTTATACATTTGAGCTATGGGTATGAATTAGACGANTTCAAACCCAATTAATAATTAATAATAAGGCTAACACGTGATTTATAACATTCTGTTTCGTTGTAACTGAATTATTCAGTAATATAATTAACCTGATGATTATGTGACAAAGATTTAATCACTTTTAGTAATTTGTTTAATGTGATGGGGAAAAAACGATACTTCACATGTACATTATTTAGGCTATTCATAAAATCATTTGCGCATCAGCTATTCATACATGGCGATAAACTTATTATACTTTGATGTTTAACGTACTGTTGTTTTAATAAAAAAAAACAAACAAGAAATCATACAACTTATTTACTCACGATACACAGAAAGAACGCACACACGGTCATTATGTTTCCCCATTTTGTTTCTGAAAAAGAAGCTTATTATTTATGCAAATTGGAATTTCCCATTACACTCAATACGGTAATTGGTAAATAATGAGAAATGACCAATCGAAAGTCTGCTTCGCCTGTAAAATACTAGGCTGTAAGCTATCAAATACAGTGTGACCACACCATTTGGTATGTTATGTCATTTTCGGTTATTGTGTGAAATAAAGTTTTAAGTTTGCAAGATGTGCAAGTCTCTTATTTTCATCGAGCTTTTGACACAATAAAGCTCACAATTCCCCGGTAACAGATACATTGATCACTTGATCTTTAGTCTTTTTCACCAAACAAATGAAATAAAGTAATCTTATGTACTTTTTAGTCGTAATGGTATATATGAGTCAAATGTATGCTTGACATTCTTAAAAAACATTTATCAGTTTATGTGAAATCTTATTTGTGAATAAGGATGTACGTAATTTGAGAACTTATTAACCTAGATTTGTAAATAGGACCCTTTTAAATGTCAGTGGTATTTAAGTGACTGTTTGTAGCGTGTTACATACATCCTCGTTGCGAGAAAATTAAATACAATTGATATTAAAATTATGATGATAAACCGAAGTGTGCACGAGATATGATCTACAAATGATGTGTGACTTATTTTAGCAATTCCCATCGTGTCAAATATGTTTCTGGGCTTGATACGAAGTTGAAAAAGTACCCTCAGATCAAGTATCCTCTGGAACTTATACATTTGAGCTATGGGTATGAATTAGACGAATAAGGGTCCCTTCAAATTCCCTTTGGCTGCACAGGGCAGTGTCTTTACACCTGTTTGCAACTCTTCACAAACATCTCTATAGTTTTAGGGGTCTGGTAATCAAGATAACAACGTTCAATTTCGTTATAATATTATGAGATGTGGTTCTTGTGTTATTCATGTCCTTCACGCGCGGTTCAAGCTGGAGTTCAAATACGTGGCTGCTTTATCGGTCGACCAGCATTCGCAGAGTGCACTCGTCTAGTTGCACGACCACGCCTTTTAATAAAAAATTCAAACAAATGCATTTGTTTTCAAACATATTTTTCTTAGAAAGAACAATATGTGAAAGAAGCTTTATTTTATATAACATACTTCTTTTTGCACGTGCATCACGAAACAACACCCAAAAGTGGTCAAAACATGTCAAAACACGTCAGAGCCTCATGGATAAATGATTTAAATGTAATTGTTGTGTTTGATTGAGTGTGTATAATACATATTCTGTTTAAATGAAACAAATTCACGATATCCCAATATAGTGCCTATGAAAGCTTAGAGACACATGGTAATGTTAAATTTGGACTTGGTTTGTGCTTTAAAACATGATGTTTTGTAATGTCATTTCTTTGTGTTTGCATTTAAATGTTTGTACTTGAACAGTATTCATTTCCTTGATTTGTGTATAGCCCGGTATAAAACGTAAAACATGGATACAATCAATACTCCATAATAAAATGTGTGTTCTGTGCCATCCCGATAAACGTTTTTTGGGATGATTTTAATAGAAATGTCTGAATTCGTATCATATCCATCGTCTGCATTTGTGGTCACCAGAGAGACATATATCCATTTAATCGCACAGCCGGGAACTACTAATGCTGTTACAGTAATGACCATTTTTATGGATTGTGATTTATCTGAGTCTATTTTTCTCATAGTCGTAAGCGACGAAAACTGTCGGTTAACGTCTATAGCATAAGATAAATTCATTAACGAATTTCGGGCACATAAATCCTTAAGTAAACCCTTCACATATTGACAATGGGAGAGAACATCATGTTGATAACAAGTATTTATTCAATAACGTCAATAACCTCAGTGGATAAACATCTGGACACAATCCCCCCTCGTGTCATGACAGAATGCATGCCATAAATAAACAATAACTACACTAGTACATTGTCTATGGGTTTTCTCTGGTTTTGAAACCATAATTCTTTTCTCATATTATAGTGAACACAACAGTGCAACGTAATACATGTATAACTTTTTAATTTAATAATAGGAAATACATTTTGTTTACCTAAACTGATTTAGAAGAAGGGTGGTTATAGCTCAAAATAATATATATTCGTGGTTTAATTCCTATGTATCGGGATTCTTAACCGTTGTTTATCACCGAAATGACCAACACTAAGCCAATAATTATTTCTTAAATATATAATATTGGATAACACGACTAGTTACATGCTGTTTTAGTGGTGTGTTTACCCAATAAAAGCGGCGCGTTATCAGCGTTGTCAGCCAAACCATCTTCCATTATGGATCGTAATATAATATTGTCACTTTTACTTATTTTAAACCAGTGTTTTACAAACCGTACATATCTATTAATATATAAAAGGGTATCGACCGAGCTCGCTGTAAACGCCTACATTTGAAGTTGATTTCCTTACACTTCGTTGTCGACAATGTGTGATATTCAGTGAATTCATGAAGCAATTACACACCGGGTCACTTATTCATGATTTGTCTCTCATCGATATATTCCGGCGTTGATGATTGCGACGTGTTTAACCAATAACACACATGCGATTTAATTTATGCTTTTCTCTAAACGTATGATAACATGAACATGTTGTGTTCATTTCGAAGATAAAATAGACGTTGATCACTCATTTTGCGGGCGTCTGTGAAAAATAACGTCCTCAAAAATAAGAATTATGACTATAATGTTAGCGCGAAATTATCTACATGACTTTTCTATGTGTTGAGGCGTAGGAAACCCGTTTTACTACGGTACGATATACCTGTGTCTGTGAAAAGGTGCATGTAACGTAGTTAATTGAAGGAACTTGTTTACAGCTTTTGGCATGTTTTGATATTTTTTATTAAAAAAATACTTTAAACATCGGAACTAAAGAGCTCCAGTATAAGAAGAAAATAAAGAAAGAAAAATAGTAATCCACACGTGGGCTAAAACCACTGACACTTGTAGTAATATACTAACACTTAAACCACTCAGCCTTCCTTGCTGATATACTAAGAGATGTTATTTATACTTTATATAAGCAATCCTCGTAATGTGACGATAACAACAGACCTCTCCGAATTATTCAATCGTTTCGCGTTTGTAACGCTTCATAATGTTCCGAATTTTATATGGTCAAAAGATTAATGAACTGGATATTTTAGAGCATGGTAGATGTTCAATATTATAGTTTCTTTGAAAAACCTAATTACAACGAACATTTGCAAATATGAATTTGTTTTGTTCAATTGTATCAGTTTATTAAACTGTGAACAGGTCCTTTAATGTCTGTATTTGGAAAATAACATATATACATATTTAATAAATTATCATTTTAAATTTAATACTTTTTTCGTTATAATTTTGGACGAAAGCTCACGTTTTAACTAATTGCCTTAGATTAATACGAAAACTCGTTTTAGATAATATCAATTACCTTCCATATGCAACCTTAATGTTCAATATATTCTTTATCCCCTACGGTACATGGTTTGACATTCAAAGCAAATATCGACCTACAAAATGTTCAGCCTTTTAATTATTTTTCGCAAGAAAAAAGGTCGAGCATGCATGTTGGTGAGGATTAAATATTTGTTCATTATGACTTAGCACGCAAGATATGTATAGCGTGCAAATGTCTAAGGGCAATAAATGCCAATATTGAGTTAACCAATATTTCGCCCTGGTTTTAGCGAGGAGACCAACCTGAAGTTCTGCAAGTCAGTTGCTTTTAACGCTCTATGACGTCACTACTTCATCTGTACTTATAGGAGAAGCAGCACAATCAATACTGCCACAGCAAGCCCTATACAACCATCAGGCATATCGCCACTACAACAATACGAACTACGTTCATATTCATGCATAAAGTCTATATAGTATATACACCACTTAACCATCATTGACCTAATTTTTAACTGCTTCAGCGTTACATGCATCGAGTAGTATTCTTATTTGAAAATGCACAATTATTAACATCTTACTTAATGCAGATTTTATAATGTTTTAAACCGTTTGCAATGAATTACCGCAGTGTGCCTTTTAGAGAACTTTGCAATCTGCAAACAGGGTCAAGACCGCGTTAAACAGATACGTGCCACATACACATAAATCAAACACGCTCCTATTACCATACCTTCCAGCAAGTCATTAATAAAAGTAATGCAAATTGGAAGCTGATAATCTGTTTTGACAGGAAATTTCCCCCGACGATGTCCCGGTTCTTGTGACGTAACTTACAATATAATTGGATTATGTTTAAAATGGTGACTGATTTCTGTCATATCGGCCTAGCGTGTTGTTCGGTTTGAAGAAGATTGCAAGCACGCACATACATACCAACAAACAATCATATATCCGCCGTAGCGGCGACAAGGGCGATACTTGATTAATGTAATATTGCTGATCTACTTTTAACAAATTAAAACTAATATATCAAGACGTCCTCGATTCATGCGTTTTAATGTAAGTTACCAACTGTCTAAATACAAGTTATTGGCTGACAGGAACACGGGTATTGTATGGGAAGGAAACTGCATGTTTAACCATTATATTGTTTCATTATAGATCACATACATCATATTTTTTGTATTCATGTGATATTTTGCCTTCTAAATCTCGATTTAGTTTTCTGTTTAAAGCATCATATTTGTATTGCATCGTCTATTGCATTTTTATATGTTATAATAAAATAAAAACTGTATAGTGCAATACTGTCTAGAATTGTTTGAACACTACAAAGATATTGCACATTAAAAAGACAACTATGTATTAAAGAGTGGTAGGAGAGATTTTAATAAAGCTACCTCAGGGCCTGTACAACCAGGCAGAATGCCAGATTATCGAGTCCTTACACAGGGCAGGGAAAGGCATCGATAATGTCCGGCGCCTTTGCCTCGTCAAAGACTGGTATATATTTACGTCAGCAGGCTACATGTACGCTATAACATCCGCCTTAGCTATGTCCACACAGCGACACCCTGGGCCTTAACAATGGATTCCTTTTCCGTCAGTATTCCCGTCTGTATTGAAAAGCCAGTCTTGTGAATATAAGAATCAGTATGACCTGAAGCAACAGACTCATGTACATCTACCGCTATGATACGCGATTTGAACGATTTAGGCAACGAGGTCAAATATGAAACTGCTTCACCATCTTTTGATGTCTAAAAATAGCATGGACAAGGTGATCTGACCAAATATTCTTCGTCCGATTAGTCTGAGAAGATTTATTGAAAACATGAAGCATGGTGTCATAAAGTATCTTTTAAAATGCGTGTATTCTTAAAAATTAATTTAATAAATTGGGTCGATGGTTAACAGTGACGCATTATGTCTCGAGTTTATGACATTTTGTAACGGAAACTACAATTACAGGTTAAATAGGTCAATTTCAGGACTATACTTTTTATTTGCAATGGTATATGTTTTATATTTAACACTAAATATTCACATTTTTTAATATAACTTCAAATGAATTGTTTTAAATCAATTACAAAATGAGAAACAAAACAAAGCACATGCTCATATTTTTTTATTAATTCATTGCGGAAAACAAGATATTTAAAAGGGAATGCGATTTATTGTGTATACAACTCTTACCTGTTATGTTCGAATGGTAATGTCATTCAAATAAATGCGGATAATTCGGTTGTGTATTTTGAACTGATTTTAAATGTATGAAATTTATTTGTACTCAGAATTTTAGTGGGTGGTTTCGAACTAAAGCTCATTAAATGATATGTTGAATAATAGTCAAATATTATGATGCGATATGGTATTTAAGGACATTGATTTCCGTACATTTGTTTCCTGAACTTTATATATAGAGAACAACAGGTTACTGTCCTATCGTTGTATAATGTACCAGGTGAGGCTTAGAACAGAAGAACTGCGCGGCTTGCCGAGTCGTTTTTGTTTTCGAGACGAGCCTTATGTGTTACACAACGATAAGGCAATAACCTATTTTCTGTGTATCATACAGCTATGGCCCCTCTTTTAAAGACATATGAAATGTAATTTCTACGATATTGGATTTGTTTTGCCGGAATGCATACGTAGAATTACGTTTGACGTGTATATCATGACGTCATGGGCACTAGCGCTCAATATTTGTTCATATGTATTTTTTGCTATTTTCGGTGCTGTGTGTGTCTAAAATATATTATATATTGTTATCTGGTATCAAACAAAAAAGTTATATTTTACCAAAAATGGTTTCCTTATAGTTGCTTCCGAGTAATATGACCAACCTCCAAAAATTAACTGATATTAAACCTGGTGAGGTGATATAAAAATATATAAGACAACTTAATATCAGGCATATATCAATGTAGTCGTGTAATAAAATATTCAAAGGCGATGTTTTCATAAGAACGGCATAACGCAGTCGGCCAGTTGCGACGCTTTTGCAGAATCGAACATCAAACATCCTTAGTGCACGAAATAAAGGTGTCCAAGTTTGCACTATATATGGGAAAAAACACACTTCACAACACGTACAAATAATGCTTACCAATTGATTTATCAATTGTAGTTACATTACATTTATACACTTTGATGTTAATGTGCTTTGTGAAGGATTTTAAATCGATCAACTTTGTGTGTACCATACTATTTAGGGACCTTTCAAAAATCTGAGTAAAGTCGTTATCCCCTACCGTATAGTCAAGCATGTCTTTGTCATTTTTCTGTGAACGGTAAGTGGGGATGGACACACTCCTCCAGCGCCTGATTGTCAGCCAGTCATATATGACAGTCTGAAATAAATTCCATGCCTTCAAGGTCACACCAGATAAGCTTATACTTTGCGGCGAATAATACCAGAAGGCCTGAAATAGCTATGTATTTCAGCGCCATTTCAAGATTTAGGCTAATTGGCATTGCGTTACGGAACCTTGTGTCCTTGTTCTGGTTGCGGGGCTTGTAACATGTCCTACAATATTGTTGATGGATCCTCGGATACTGTCTACATGAGATTATATCTTCATCTCGTCGTTCTTGCATTAATGTATTGTATTGTCCATACTGGAGACTCTTATCGCCTGGGAGTCAGGACGGATCCACAATCGATGAAGTTTTTGTTATCGCTGTCTTAGGTAAGAAACCTATACAAGGATTGCATGCATTTTAGCTTCTTTTTGAATTTGATGTGCACACAAAACCTGACGTGAAGTTGCAGGATGAATTCGTATAATATCCATGGTGTTTGGTCTCAAAAAACCTGTCGGCTCTCAATTTGTCAACACTTCTGCATATTAACGAACATATATTGACGACATCCCTTATGCGTGTTCTGCAATGTAAGTGCAATATTTCCGGTAGCAACTTGCGAAAATGTCTGTTTTATTCAGCAACACGTCGGCTATTTCGGATAGTTATCTGTGTTAATACCATACTATAATACAGTTCCTCGTATAATACAATGCTAAAACACATATAACCTATCCTGTTGAAAATACTCAGTGCATTTTTTGAAATCATGGCACTAATCTTGTTGATAATGTCTTACATCATTTTTGTTTGACAACGCTATATTTATGCGATTTGTTAATGAGATATTTTTTGTTCAAAGGTGAAGCGCGATGGTATTACCTGCTTGTTTGGATAACAGGTGTGTTGAAGTAATCAGAAAAAAGACAAAAGGTAAATCACAGGTGTTAGGTATTCTAATTGTTTTACAGTATTGTATTCTTTCAGAAACAAAATAAGATAACGACTTATAACTTTTAAGGTTAACTTTTAAATGCATTTCCCAAAACAAATATTACACTGACTATAGCAGTAAAAATCCCCACACATAAGGTTAAAACTGTTTTGTTTTCTTAACGTTTGTGCAACGAACGTCCTTCAAGTTTTTGTTTTTGTGATTAATGGCAATCTTTTAATCTTTTAACAAGAGGGAAACGTTCATACCTTTTTGTAAGCGTTCCAATGTAATTTTGTTTACTTGCAAATACAACCACGATGACAGGCACGCGTATTGTATTTAATTACCATGTTAAATGGGGTAATCGGGTATTAGAATAATGAGAGGAGGTGACTGTCCCAATATTCGTGTAAAGCTGCAATCAGCCCAGGAAGGAATGTTAATGAAGTGCATCGACGGCAGCAAAACGGAAACGTGTCAGCCAATACTTGAAGTAAAAGAATTGTCCTTCAGTATTCCACTAGGACTTTTTAAAGGTTAGTCTGGATGCAAAACTAATCAAAAAGAATTACAGTTTAACAATTCTGTAAATTCGTTTTCTTATTTAAGATAGAACAAAACATATAGCGGATAGTATTTCACGTTATTATGGTATATGGCCCCGGCGGAACAAACCCTCACTAATTATGCACTTTTAACGATTACACGTTGTAATATACCTCGCACGTACTATAAATAATGGAAAAAAATATAGTAAATGCAATAATTATTAAACATACTGCTTCAGCAATTATGTGTTTGTGGTAAACATGTGCATATGAATATCCATGATAACTAAAGTCGGAGTTGCCTTACACATTTTGCTTCAAGCTTTTTCTGTTGCTTAATAATATTTATAAGCCGTTAATCACAACAAAATGACGGTTTCCGTAATATAAGTTGTTATTTATATGTATTATGTATACGGCTTAATGGCAATGGACTTCGGATAAATATTTTAATTAGTAGAACAATTTCTTGAGGACTTTAATTAGTTCCCTATGTTTCAGTTTGCCACATAATCTATAGGAACTACCCATTTATT
This sequence comes from Dreissena rostriformis, assembly GCA_007657795.1. NCBI lineage: Eukaryota > Metazoa > Mollusca > Bivalvia > Myida > Dreissenidae > Dreissena > Dreissena rostriformis. The sequence goes on along the minus strand of VMBQ01000004.1, from coordinate 327,261 downwards.
AACAATAATTGCAACAATTTCACTGCGAATATCTGTATGTCCATGAAGCGATGGTTGCACAGATCAAGTTATACAATTAATTAATTAAATAATTAACATTAATCAAATAGATTCCTGTAAGTAATATATGTATTGTAAGCAATGCTTCAAAGCATTGTGCGATATGACATGTATATACTTTTTTGTAGGTTTGTGAACTTTTGATCTTTACCGTATACTAATTATTTACATATCAGTGATATTTTTAAGACGTATCAGTAAACGCAATTTAGTTAATCATTCGGACAGGCATTCAATTGTCATACCTGAACATACCACGTACATGGTAGTTACTGGTTCGCAAATGATAATTGACTATACAGTTTCTAGCATGTATGTTATCGACAAGTCTTGATTCTGCCAATAAACGGGGTAAATGTGATTCTCAAAATCTACGATCGCATAGGAGAGCAACTACGATTTCATGCGTATATTAACGTTTCGGTGTTTGGCACTGTTGAACAATCTACTGCCAAGGCTAAGTTAGGATCTGACTGTTGGTTGTGTATTGTCGGTATCAATCGGTCATAATAGTGTGTCCAAACGGGTAATGCCATCCTGTAACATCATATTAAACAGTGTACAGTAATTAATCTTAATGTAGGAACACATGTAATTCTATAACAAAACAAGATTGAACATAAGTATAATAAAACTTTAAAAAGCGGAATAACATATCGCGTACTATATCCTAAGTTATACCATGCATGCCCTGGACAACTTGTGCTTTTGCGATTTATAAACAAGTTAACTTTCTTAGGTCATGTAAGTCATTTATGTCAAACTTTTATAAGCAACAAACTTAATTGACAATTTCATCCGCGTTCTGGTGTGTATATTTCCACTGTCACGCTGAGTTCCAGGTCTATTAGTATTATTGACAACGTTCAAGAGAGTGTTAACATCATCAGAAGATGTGACTATCTAAAATACTTTATTACAGGACAATCATACAAGGAGACACATGAAAGAAATGTTTCAATGTAGCCCACTCGACAACAGAATCATTGCGACGCGCTATCGCACATTTGAAATAAAAGGATTTTTATCCAGAATCTGATAAGGCGTTTTAAGATTGTCTAGATACAACGCAAGGATAAAAAAGATAAGTAATAATTAATTTCAGTCATGGTGAATTATTGTTATTTATTTCGTTTAACAAAGTTGCCATTTATTAGAAAATGGACACATTTATAATAAAACACGTACAGTTTATGTTAAGTATGTAACCGTTAGGAATTGTATTAATGTGAGGCATGTTAGATAAAATTGGAAAATATGTATAGGTTTGATGTTGCTTTAAGCAACCAAACCAGACCGTATATATTGCGTCGTATAATAGTGTACATACATGTTTTAATTTTCAAAATAATAAAGATTAATTCACAATTGCCATAGTCTTTATAGAATAAAACATTTTTATACGCATTTTCGCAGTTTATCATTTACTAAATGACTTTAACCTTAAATCGTATCAAAGCTAAACGTAACATCCTTATTCCTATACAAAATAAAATTAAACCACATGAATTAAATTTTAATAAATATTTCACATAACAAATCCATAATATGGACGTATTAAAATTTCCGTGTAACGGTTCGCAACAGGGCAATTAGACGTGTTCTTCATACTTGTACAGGCGCTTATGACGCTCCGGAAAATTAGGGCCACATGTGGAGTGGTTTCGGGATGGGCATGCCCTCCCGACAATTTCTGTACAGCTGATGTATTCACGGCTTTCCCTGCTTTTATGTACTAAAAGTGACAATTCAATATAAACATTTTTGAATTTCAAGGTCATATACATTCCATAACGGGTATTAAAGACACGGATGTATGATGCCTAATGATCATGTAGGACATTAACAATTGCGACCTTGGTTGGAGCATCAATTTTAAAGATTTTTTTTGTAAAAGAACGAAACAGTGTTTTACCTGCATATACATGCGTGTGTCAAGCTCCGGAACATTTTTCCACGGGTGGGGTGAATCCGGGAAGGGTATGCCCAAACCGACAATATATTTTTTTTAATCGATATAAAACACGGCTTTTCCTTCCTTTTTATACTACAAAGATTATATGATCCAAGTGATCTACAGACTTTTTTGCATCTAGAATTAAACAGTAATTTAGCGGCATATTACTTTTAAGAAATAAACTTTAGCAATTAATCAAGTTATAAGCAATTATATATTTTACTAATTTTTTTGATCATTATTAAGGCAAGACCGCTGAAGAAATGTTTTCAAGCCTCTTTTCTGAGCAAAAAATATAGTTATTAAGTATTAGACAATATTAAAATGGTATGTGTGTTGACAAATTATGGGTTTTAGTCTGTAGATTAAAAGAAGAAATAATAGGTTGACCTGCTGTAAGGTGGCAATCCTCATTTGGAAATATACCTCAAAGCTGCTTAAATATGAATGTAAATGAATACATTTATATAAACTGTTAATCTTCGTTCTTCCGGAACACACGCAATACTTGTATTGAGTCTTGTACTTTAAATGTAACTTGTATTTTACTTGTAAATGAAAAAAATGTTCATAGTGACAAGATCCCAACATATTTATTTGTTTTTAATGTGTCGATAATCAATTATGAATATAACTTTCAAAAAGTAAACTGATGTTGCCTTTTCAAGTTAAAGATCAATATTAAACAAACACACACTGAGAATGTATGACTTGCTTTGAGCAACAACAATCCAATGAGTAATTTTTTGTTATCAGGAAAGTATTAAATTCGACATTGTGTTATCTTATCAAATAATCTTAGGATATGAACACATAATAATATGTTTGTCATATTCATATCACCATTAAGTAGATAACATCCAACCCATCTTATTAACTTATCCATATTTCAAACTCGTTAAACAAGAACAGAATATGTTGATGTCATGTTGACTTTCATGAACATGAAAATACTGGTAGTATTTTCGCTGATGAAACGGCTTCCTGTTCCTGATATTGAATGTATATATTTACAGAGAACAGCTTTTTTTCTTTGTGTAACATTCAAAATCAGCCTCATGCCGACGATCTTTGTTTGAACAAATGTCAACAAAAAAACAACACCTTCACAACATCTACATCGAAGTATCGCTTTGATCTTAAAGTTCGTTTATGTTTAAATATTGTTTTAATATAAGTAATGTCATATTTATTGTTTTAGTATTCATGTATTTGGAATGCTTGCAGATATCAGTATGCGTTATCTTTAATTACATGAAGATGGCAAACAAGATATACATAAACACTGATTTGCGGCGACATTATCGCTTTATTTTGATGCTTAACATGATCATTACGTTTGAGGTGTATTGGCAATTTGAACCGGTTAAGGCTTATCCCGTTATATCCGCTTTTACTCGAAAGCTTCAAGCGTAGTTCTGGTCAGAATGGTTATCGTGTTTTAATTGGTCGAAATACTCGGCTATCAAGGGAATGATTCGCCAAGGGTTATACTTGTATAATATAAACAAATCTTAAGACGTCTGTCGTTGCAAGTGATTGTTAAGATATAATCATTGTTATATTGAATGCCGGTGTCTATTTTGGGTATAAACGTGCTTGCACATTTATTTAACATTGGTCATCATAAGTATTCTGGCAAATGGTGGGATACATGAAGCTTTATTTACATGATTGATGTTGTGACTTGTTGTGTAAATACTTAAATTTTCTTAAAAAACATTTATTACATTATTATAATGATATTCTTAAAGATACAAAAATACACTAAATGAAATACTTTCATTATAATAAAACCGGAGTTTGGGAAGTAAAGGTTTACAAAAAACGGTGGTAGTTCAGAACTGAACATGTATTTCCTTAAATGCAACTTTTTAATTAGATATATAGCATATATATACAAATGAAATTTTCTTTTGACGTGTGAAAATTAACAAGGCATGTTTAGTCCTTAGTCAGTATTCTTCCACTACACTTCACTATACTCCCTTTTCACAGCGCCTGTTGCATGAATCACGATCAAGGAACACGAAATGCATGAGTTTTTGTATTTTCGTATATCCTTACAAAAACTGTTTACAAATCCACGCTCTGATCAACAATGCCTGTTGGGATACATAATTTGCACCATCAGCGGAGTGATGGTTATTCTCTTTTTTTGAGGAAATAGGCAAATGACGCAGACATTATACCCTGTGAAAAGCAAAATTCACACAAAGGATGACATATTAAGATAATGACAAACATTCCTGGTTTGAAGGAATTTCAAAGAGGTTTCCATGGTGGAACCAAATCGCTTAAATTGAAAGTATTGGCTCGGTTGTTAGCATTCATCGATTTATGGCACGAAAAACAGGCATTTGTAGAACGTGCCAAGAATACAATCGGATCTGTGCTGTTATTGTGATATGAATTATTAGATTTAAAACATATGTATAAAAGTATTTTATTTTAAAGTGATATTGATCGTGTATTAATAATTCATCGAATTAGTTCGAATACAATTTCCTGGAGATGTTAAAATACAATTTATTTGCTTTTTTTAACTTTGTCGAAATTGGGTGATACAAAATGGAACAATTATGCAAAATGTAAGGGTTGCATTAGTAAGTGTCAGTGACTATTAGTGTATATAAGTATACGTACAATGAAAATACAGGCATCTACTTACTTTAACTGTCTTAACAACGGACGACTCGGCAGCTGTGCGTGTCCTAGTTGACACATGGGAACAAATCCTCGGATATCATTGCAGACACTGTGGTCTAATAGCCTAAGACAGCAACATACATGCCGTCGCCTCCTGTCAAAAACTGAGAGCATATAGACTTTTATTACTACGTGAGTGTAACATCCTTTCCAACATTCATCCGCATGATATAGGTTACAATATACTAAATAATCGAGTCATGAAGGGCTGTACTCTCTAAACAAATCATCATATTTTCCTCAAAGGCATAGTTTACACTTTAGACTGTTGTTCTGGTTTTATCGTTTGGAGATATTGATAGGGTAAGCATAGGTGTTCACTACTAAATCTCTGAAATAGGATAATGTTAGAGATTAAAGTAAAAAAATGGCACTGCAAAAGGTTTCAATCCATTAGAAAACGGCCGAAAAAAGAAGTTGCAAAAACAGTCGATTTTGATTTGAGTCGAATTCTTTTTTGGTTTGAACATGACATATCTTTTTTATTGCTTAAATCAATTCAGCTAAGAATGCCCGTCAAGAAAAGGTATGGTTATGGGGTCTCTATGTGCAAAATGTTGTATTTATTTTCGCTCAAAGTTGTCGCTTTTGCATTGAAACATATAAGGAAACTATTTAGTATATTTTGACCTTACTGCTATCAGCGGTCAACGCCCTCGATGGTGAGACAACCAGACGTATATGTACTTTTATTTGACTATTTTGTGTTCAAAATAAACATTTAGTGAATCTTACTATACATACTATTTCGATGTATATCATTTTTATGTAAATAGTATATGACCTTACGTTTGTATATATGAATGTATATTTGAATTATATATACATATATGTCAAATCACCGGAAAGTGGAAATAAAGAGTATATGTACATACCGGACTATTGTTTTGGCCGTTCATTTTCGGTTAAAGGTAAAATAAGTTAAGACTTGTAAACGATTAAAACTCGTTAAAATGTATCAACATCCTCATTTATGTTTTCTTTAACTGCACAGGCTAATCTGGGACGACACTTTACGCACATGCATTATGCCAAGTTTTCTCAGAACACGACACAAATTATACAAGAAACAAACACTTAGAACATTGAATTACCTTCATGTTGATGCCTGGAAGCGTTTTGTACATGATGAAGTAATCCCGCTTTAATGGATTGTTCAAATAAGTGGTCACACATATTCAAAACTGAACAAAAATCAAGCAACGCGAAGTTCATACATTTTGACGTCAAATTAAGTAACCGGTGAGCAACTATCCAAGCTGCATCTTCAAGCTATTTTTTGTAAATCAATTTATCAAAATGACTAAACGGCAGCATTACATTTAATTTCAACATGACTGAAATAAATTCTCGCATCAACAGAACACGCTATTGAGCCCTCCTTCAAGGAAATGCAAACGCCTTCAGATGTTTCCTTATAGCGATAGCGAATAAATCGGCACCTGAGTTACATTATGTAACACGTTAATTTCAATTTGTAAAACGATGTTACTCTTACCATTGATACAATAACTTTGTTCGAATACACAAACTATACATACGCAATGAGTTGTCCATTTACTTGTTGTTAAAATATTTATTTTATTTAAATATTTATTCAGGGTAAATATTAACAGATACTCCTAATCTTCTGACTTTAAACAGTATTTGCCGTTTGAAAAATTATTTAGATTCAAGTCGGAATATTGGTAAAGAACAAACTATATTTAAAATGGAGGAAATAAAGAAAGAGTTTTAAGGCGCGCTCTTAATTCAGACTCCTAACAGAAAGTGTCAACTCGGAAAAAAAATATTTTCGAAAAAAACATGAAACAAAAATGTTTCATTTAAAGTTAGATCGTATTTGATTTCATTCGTGATATTGTCTATGACAACTCATGGAATCAAAAACAATCTTACTCTGCATTAATCGAATATCCCCTATATAAGCGATAAAACAACTTTAGCATACATACATATTTTTGGTTAAATTTTGAAAACATAATATTAAAGTGTGTTGAAATGGTCATTATACAAAAGTTGTTCTTTATGTAAAGGTTAAACTTATAAGAGTTAGTTTTCTATATGGTGTAACACTTTGGTGTAAGTGATTTATTTCGTCGCAACGTAAAGAAATGAATTCAGCTAATCTGAGCATTAATGGTTAATTAAAACAACGGATATATAACTTGGATATCCTGTAGTTCACAAGTTGACATTTCTGCATTCCGTTTGTTATACTTCGCANTTCGGGGGGGGGGGGCATAGAACAATATACAGTTCGAAGGCGGTGACATCAGCTTAATTCATTTCTTGATTGTACCTTCGTTGATTAACAGTTACAGGATATTAATGTTAGGTATATTATAAGGAATGAAAAACCCCACGATCGGCCAAATTACATCCGGATTCGGTCCATAAGCCGTCCAAGGCTTTTCCGGCTGGTCACTTCAACGACATTTTAATTTAATTTGATAAATACATCTTTAGGAATCATGTACAATTAATTCATTACTGTATACTGTTGGAATTTGTCAATTCAATATTGTGTATTTTGTAAGCCTTCAATTCAATAATTTCGTCCAATGCCTTAGTAAAGTAACGAAATTCAGTAATTTAACGCGCACGCCTCCTTAAACTGTACATCTGCTTTGAACTGATGGATCTTATTCGCTTGCTTGTTTATTGTACGTACAGTACTATGTGTACCATTCGCAAGTTAATGTCGATTGTTCTGATATTTTGTCAAGGGACTCTGGTAATGTCGGTGTTTTATTTCCCAATGTAGCAATTTATCACCCCGCTAGAGTTTATTCCGCAAACGTCGGACGATTTTAGACGATTAGACGTGTTAGCCCATGAGAGTTTATAAAAATAATAATGACACTATATCAATACATAGTACAATACAATAAGCGTGAACAATATATTGTCTTAATGTACAAATACACGCTTCAAACATCGAAGTAACAGCGCAACGAGTGGGAGTATAAATAGAATCAATAATAACCAATCATAAAAAGGGCAACATATTCCAATTGTAAGAATCACATGCAAATGCCGTGTCACTTGCACATGATGTCACGTGAAGCGCAAGAGATTCTGCATAATGTGCGAATATATGTACTCAAAATTCAAAATAATAATACTTTAATAAAATGCACATCTTATTTGTGCACACATACCCGTCCAGCTTTAATAAGGGGATATATGGGTGGGGCATACAACTCTGTTTGAAAATGAATATTGATTTATTGTATATTGTATCACTTTCAAAGCAGATTGTGCATTTATAACTTGGGTAATTGTATGGTTTAGATCGTGCGCTCTCTATTTTATTGTTCCATGATTGCTTGTTACTACGGCCTCTGGTACCAGGTTCGAGATAGAAACGATAAACTTCGAAAACCAAGTTGTACACTGTGGAAAGTATTGTTCTCGTTATTTTATATTAAGCAAGGTTGGTCCTGAATATTATCAAACGCTTCTGTGTATGAGAGATTAAAACAGACATGAATAGGCGAATTATATAGAAAGATGTATTAACCGATTTATTCAACATCCCCGATGTTCTGCATTGTTCAAAAAGATAACAACATACAATCACCAACGCACACAAACACACTTAACATAATGAAAATGTAGAGTTGAATATAGGTAATATTGACAACAACATAGTATCAATGCTTCGAAAGGTCTTATATCGAACGCATTGACATCCATCTGTTAACCTATCTCAAAGACATAATTTACATCAGGTTTAGTTCGCATTTAATATTAATGTTAACACAATTTTAAAACGTGTTCTATAAAGAATATAGCAAAATGTTTGTGTTCAGTGTTTAAAAAGACTGAATAAAGTATTAAGCTATTTTATCACATAACATTTCGACACTGTAATCTCAATTGCACTCCGATAACGTTTACAAGACACACCTACATCTATACATACCATCTTCATTTTTACTCCTGTTTCAAAATATGTTTAGCTATAATTTGAAATTTGATCAAATCTAAGAAAGACATTAATTTTAGTATTTTATACCGAACATGATAAGGCGTTGGTAAGAATGAAAATTCGATAAAATATTCAACCATAAACAAGCCAACACAAAAAATCTCGGTAACTTAAATTTGTATAGAATGATGCCTAAAATAACATAAGTGAACATGTGAATGTTGACATCAACTTGTATAATATGTCAAATATATCACTTCCAAATGAACATCAATCCATTTTAATTAGGAGAATCGTGACCGATAATGGCAGAAAGCAAACTAACAACCATCACCTGTTTTGTGTTTGTGAACGATAAATAAAGAACTTAACTTTCTTAAGAAAATATCAAAACGACGATACTTTTATCTTACTGTTGGCGAGATAAATAAATTGTCTTACAAAAATATCAGAACGATAATATTTAAATCTTACTGTTGGCGTTCTTGTTATTCGTTTGGAGTTTCATATACCTCTTTGAAGATGGAGGCTAATGCAAAGGTCACAATTATGACTACCCTTATACATTTATGCAGTTTACAAGATAATATCAAATGCACAACAATATAATACGAAACACTTAATTGAAGTATGTTTAAAAACGGAATCTAATCTTGATCTCGACAAAACAATCAATGGAATATAATGTTGTGTATCGGCTCTCAATTTGACAACACTTCTGCATATCATATCAACGAACATATAATGACGATATCCCTTGTGCGTGTTCTGCAATGTAACTGCAATATTTCCGGAAGCAACTTCCGAAACTGTCTGTTTTCTTCAGCAACACATCGGTTATTTCGGATAAGTATCTGTGTTAATACCATACTATAATACAGTTCCTCGTATAATACAATCCTAAAACACATATAACCTATCCTGTTGAAAATACTTAGTGCATTTGTTGAAATCATGGCACTAATCTTGTTGATAATGTTTTACATCATTTTTGTTTGACAAGGCTATATTTATGCGATGTGTTAATGAGATATTTTTTGTCAAAGGTGAAGCGCGCTGGTATGACCTGCTTGTTTGGATAACAGGTGTGTTGAAGTAATCAGAAATAAAAGGTAAATCACAGGTGTTAGGTATTCTAATTGTTTTACAGTATTGTATTCTTTCAGAAACAAAAATCAGATAACGACTTATAACTTTAAACGTTAACTTTTAAATGCATTTCCCAAAACAAATATTACACCGACTATAGCAGTAAAAATCCCCAAACATAAGGTTAAAACTGTTTTTTTTTTTCCAGGAATACATCATAACAAAAAGATGTATAGAACGTTATACATATGCCGCTATAACTTTATTTTTGATTTCTTTACGTTTGTGCAACGAACGTCCTTCAAGTTTTTTGTTTTTGTGATTAATGGCAATCTTTTAATCTTTTAACAAGAGGGAAACGTTCATACCTTTTTGTAAGCATTCCAATGTAATTTTGTTTACTTGCAAATACAACCACGCTGACAGGCACGAGTATTGTATTTAATTACTATGTTAAATGGGGTAATCGGGTATTAGAATAATGAGAGGAGGTGACTGTCCCAATATTCGTGTAAAGCTGCAATCAGCCAAGGAAGGAATGTTGATGAAGTGCATCGACGGCAGCATAACGGAAACGTGTCAGCCAATACTTGAAGTAAAAGAATTGTCCTTCAGTATTCCACTTGGACTTTTTAAAGGTTAGTCTGNAAGATAATGTCGATTGTTCTGATATTTTGTCAAGGGACTCTGGTAATGTCGGTGTTTTATTTCCCAATGTAGCAATTTATCACCCCGCTAGAGTTTATTCCGCAAACGTCGGACGATTTTAGACGATTAGACGTGTTAGCCCATGAGAGTTTATAAAAATAATAATGACACTATATTAATACATAGTACAATACAATAAGCGTGAACAAGATATTGTCTTAATGAACAAATACACACTTCAAACATCGAAGTAACAGCGCGACGAGTGGGAGTATAAATATAATCCATATTCTAACACGGCACGTGCCAAATTTCATAAAAACAAAGAAGAAAATCGGCTATGGTTTATTCTGCAATAATTATGGGCGGAGCTTATACACTGAAAGCACGCGATGTAACTAAACAAAACATGCCGATACATTTTCCACCAGCGTAATAATCCGGTATTTTATGAATGAAAGTCACGTGACAAAATACTTAAAAGTGTACAATGTTAACATGTACGTTTACACAAGTTGTTGTTCTTATTGAAGCAAACGGGAGAAATGACACGTTTTTTTTCCATCCAGTTTGGCTGTTATTGAGGGCGGAGATCTGATCGACAGAACAGCCGAATATTTATTTTTTAATGGCGGATCTTCACATAAAATAGTACACAATAAAAATAAGATACATGGTATAAATCGTTAGAAAAAAAACGTGTTAGAATCAAAATAATTAGTGTACATTATAGTTTGTTGTCGAATAACCCACGGCCGGAAGTTTATATGCGTGGTTTCAAATCACTCGTGCTTCGCACTCGTGATTTAATCATTACGCATCTAAACTTCCGGCGGTGGGTTATTCGACAACAAACTATAACGTACACGAATTATTTCTTAAATAAACAATCATAAAAAGTGCAACATATTTCAATTGTAAGAATCACATGCAAATGCCGGGTTACTTGCACATGATTTCACGTGAAGCGCAAGAGATTATGCATAATGTGCGAATATATGTACTCAAAATTCAAAACAATAATACTTTAATTAAATGCACATCTTATTTGTGCACACATGATCATCCAGCCTTAATATGAGGGTATGTGGATGGAGCATACAAATCTGTTTGAAAATGAATATTGATTTATTGTCTCTGGTATCATTTCCAAAGCTGATTGTGCATTTTATAACTTGGGTAATTGTATGGTTTAGATCGTGCGCTAGCTATTTTATTGTTCCATGTATTACTTGTGACTGCGACCTCTGGTACCAGCTTCGAGATAGAAACGATAAACTTCGAAAACAAGTTGTATACTGTGAAAAGTATTGTTCTCATTATTTTATATTGATATAAGAGGTGTAGTTAGCAAGGTTGGTCCCGAGTATTATCAAACGCTTCTGTGTATGAGAGATTAAAACAGACACGAATAAGCGAATGATATAGAACGCTGTATTAACCGATTTATTCAATATTCTCGTTGTTCTGCATTGTTCAAAAAGATTACAACATACACACACCCACGCACACAAACACACTTAACATAATGAAAATGTAGAGTTGAATATAGGTAATAATGACAACAACATAGTATCAAGGCTCCGAAAGGTCTGATATTGAACGCATTGACATCCATTTGTTAACCTATCTCAAAGACTAAATATACTTCAGGTTTAGTTTGCATTTAATATTAATGTTAACACAATTTTAAAACGTGTTCTATAAAGAATATAGCAAAATGTTTGTGTTCAGTGTTTAAAAAGACTGAATAAAGTATTAAGCTATTTTATCACATAACATTTCAACACTGTAATCTCAATTGCACTCCGATAACGTTTGCAAGACACACCTATATCTATACATACCATCTTCATTTTTACTTTTGTTTCAAGGAATACTCAATTCAAAATATGTTTAGTTATAATTTGAAATTTGATCAAATCTAAGAAAGACGTTCATTTAAGTCTTTTATACTGAACATGATAAGGCGTTGGTAACAATGAAAATTCGATAAAATATTCAACCATAAACAAAGCCAACACAAACAATCTCGGTATAGGATGATGCCTAAAATAACATAAGTGAACATGTGAATGTTGACATCAACGTGTATATGTCAAATATATCTCTTCCAAATGAACATCAATCCATTTTAATTAGGAGAATCGTGACCGATAATGGCAGAAAGCAAACTAACAATCATCACCTGTTTTGTGTTTGTGAACGATAAATAAAGAAATTAACTTTCTTACGAAAATATCAAAACGACGATACTTTTATCTTACTGTTGGCGAGATAAAAAAATTGTCTTACGTAAATATCAGAACGATAATATTTAAATCTTACTGTTGGCGTTCTTGTTATTCGTTTGGAGTTTCATATACCTCTTTGAAGATGGAGGCTAATGCAAAGGTCACAATTCTGACTACCCTTATACATTTATGCAGTTTACAAGATAATATCAAATGCACAGCAATATAATACGAAACACTTAATTGAAGTATGTTTAAAAACAGAATCTAATCTTGATCTCGACAAAACAATCAATGGAATATAATGTTGTGTATCGGCTCTCAATTTTACAACACTTCTGCATATCATATCAACGAACATATAATGACGACATCCCTTGTGCGTGTTCTGCAATTTAACTGCAATATTTCCGGCAGCAACTTCCGAAACTGTCTGTTTTCTTCAGCAACACATCGGTTATTTCGGATAAGTATCTGTGTTAATATCATACTATTATACAGTTCTTTGTATAATACAATGCTTAAACACATACATCCAATCGTGTTGGAAAAAAAAAGTGCATTTGTTGAAATCATGGCACTAATCTTGTTGATAATGTCTTACATCATTTTTGTTTGTAAACGCTATATTTATGAGATGTGTTAATGATAAATGTTTCGTTCAAAGGTGAAGCGCGATGGTATAACCTGCTTGTTTGGATAACAGGTGTGTTGAAGTAATCAGAAAAAGGTAAATCACAGGTGTTAGGTATTCTAATTGTTTTACAGTATTGTATTCTTTCAGAAACAAAATCAGATAACGAGTTATAACTTTAAAGGTTAACTTTTAAATGCATTTAACAAAACAAATATTACACCGACTATAGCAGTAAAAATTCCCACACATAAGGTTAAAACTGTTTTTTCCCCAGGAATACATCATAACAAAAAGTTGTATAGAACGTTATACATATGCCGCTATAACTTTATTTTTTATTTCTTAACGTTTGTGCAACGAACGTCCTTCGGGGTTTTGTTTTTGTGATTAATGGCAATCTTTTAATCTTTTAACAAGAGGGAAACGTTCATACCTTTTTGTTAGCGTTCCAATGTAATTTTGTTACTTGCATATACGACCACGCTGACAGGCACGAGTATTTTAATTAATTACTATGTTAAATGAAGAATAAGGATAATGAGAGAAGGTGACTGTCCCAATATTCGTGTAAAGCTGCAATCAGCCCTGGAAAGAATGTTAATGATGTGCATCGACGGCAGCATAACGGAAACGTGTCAGCCAATACTTGAAGTAAAAAAATTGTCCTTCAGTATTCCACTAGGACTTTTTAAAGGTTAGTCTTGATGCAAAACTAATCAAATATAATTACAGTTTAACAATTCTGTAAATTCGTTTTCTTATTTAAGAGAGATCAAAACATACAGTGGTTAATATTTTACGCTGTAGTGATTTATGGCCCAGCGGAACAATCCCTCAATAAGTATGCACTTCTAACGATTACACGTTGTAGTATACTTTGCAAATACTATTAATAATTGAAAAATATAGTAAATGCAATAATTATAAAACATAGTGCTCCAGCAATTATGTTTTGTTGTTAACATTTGCATATGAATATCCATAATAACTAAAGTCAGATTTGCCTAACACATATTGCTTCAAGCTTTTTCTGTTGCTTTATAATATTTATAAGCCGTCAATCACTATAAAATAACGGTTTCTGTAATATGAGTTGTTATTTATATGTATTATGTATACGGCTTTATGGCAATGAACTTCGAATAAATATTTTAATTAGTAGAACAATTTCTTGAGAACTTAAATTAGTTCCCTATGTTTCAGTTTGCCACATAATCTATAGGAACTACCCATTTCTTAACAACAATAATTGCACCAATTTCACTGCGAATATATGTATGTCCATGAAGCGATGGTTTCACAGATCAAGTTATACAATTAACTAATTAAATAATTAACATTTATCAAAAGGATTCCTGGAAGTAATATAGTTATTGTAAACGATGCTTCAAAGAATTGTGCGATATGACATGTAGTTATTTGTGTGTAGGTTTGTTTACTTTTGAACTTAACCCATACTAATTATCTCTGAACATACCACTTATCGGGTAGTAAATCGTTCGCAAATGATAATTGACTATAGAGTTGCTAGCATGTTTGTTATCGACAAGTCTTGGTTCTGCCAATTAACGGGGTAAATGTGATTCTCAAAATCTACGATCGCATAGAACAGCAACTACGATTACATGCGTATATTAACGTTTCAGTGTTTGGCACTTTTGAACAATCTACTGCCAAGGCTAAGTAAGGATCTGACTGTTGGTTGTGCGTTGCCGGTATCAATCGGTCATAACCGTGTGCCCAAACGGTTAATACCATCCTGTAACATAACATTAAACAGTTAACAGTAATTAATCGTGATAGACGAACACATGTCATTCTATAACAAAACAAGATTGATCATCAGTATAAGAAAACTTTAAAAAGAGACATAACATATCGCGTACTATCCTTAGTTATACCATGCCCTGGACATAACATATCGCGTGCTATCCTTAGTTATACCATGCCCTGGACAACGTGTGCTTTTGCGAGTAATAAACATGTTAACTTTGTTAGGTCATGTAAGATATGAATGTCAAACTTGTATAAGCAAGACACGTAATTGACCATTATTTCAGCGTTCTGGTGTATATATTGCAAATGTCACGCTGAGTTCCAGGTCTATTAGTATTATTGATAATCATACAAGGAGACATAATTATGAAAGAAATGTTTCAAATGTAGCCCACTCGACAACAGAATCATTGAGACGCGCTTTTGCACATTTTAAATAAAAGAGTGTTCAGGCAGAATCTAATAAGACGTTTTAAGATTGTCTGAATACAAGGCTAGGATAAAAAGATTAGTAATCATACAATTCAGTCATGGTGCATTAATGTTATTTATTTCGTTAAACAGAGTTGCACTTTATTAGAAAATGGACACATTTATAATCAAAACACGTGAAGTTTATGTTAAGACTTTTTTCAAACAGTCAGGAATGTTATTAATGTGAGGCATTTTAGATAAAATTAGAAAATATGTATAGGTTTGATGTTGCTTTAAGATACCAAACCGGAACGTATATATTGCGTCGTATGATATAAGTGTTATATACATGTTTTAATTTGTAAATAATACAAATGAAATCACATTTGCCTGAGTCTTCATAGAATAAAACACATTTTTATTCGCATTTTCGCAATTTGTCATTTATAAATGACTATAACCTTTAACCATATCAAAGCGAAACGTAACATCTTTATTCTTATACAAAATAAAATTAAACCACATGCATTAATATATTTAGAAATATTTAAAAACAAAATCCAAAATATGGACGTATTAAAATTCCCGTGTTAGGTCCGCAACATGAATTAGACGTGTACTTCATACGTGTACAGGCGCTTACGATGCTCCGGAAAATTAGGTCCACAGGTGCAGTGGTTTCGTGATGGGCATGCCCTCCGGACATTTTTTGTACAGATGATGAATACACGGCTTTACCTGCTTTTATGTACAAATAGTGACAAGTCAAATTACACATTTGAGAATTTCAAGGTCATATACATTTCTCACGGGTATTTAAGACACGGATGTATGATGCCTAATGATCATTATGGACATTTTGCGACCTTGGTTTGGAGCATCAATTTTAAAGTTTTTATTTTTTTATTTAAGAACGAAACAGTGTTTTACATGCATATATAGGCGCATGTCAAGCTCCAGAACATTTTTGCCACTGGTAAGGTGAATCCGGGAAGGGTATGCCCAAACCGACAATATATTTTTTAATCGATTTAAAACACGGCTTTTCCTTCCTTTTTATACTACAAAGATTATATGATCCAAGTGATCTACAGACTTTTTTGCATCTAGAATAAAACAGTAATTTAGCGGCATATTACTTTTAAGAAATAAACTTTAGCAATTAATCAAGTTATAAGCAATTATATATTTTACTAATTATTTTGATCAGCATTAAGGAAAGACCACCGAAGAAATGTTTTCAAGCCTCTTTTCTGAGCAAAAAATATAGTTATTAAGTATTAGACAATATTCAAATGGTATGTGTGTTGACAAATTATGGGTTTTAGTCCGTAGATTAAAAGCAGAAATACCTCGTGTTTCCGCTATAACTAAAGCTGCCCTCCGCCGATTCTCCAATTCTACATGCCATTTTGTAAACTGGTTAACGCTTTGACAAATTATTGGTAGTCTTGAAAACCTGTAGTATTTACCTTGTGGTTCAGTAAGAGTTATATTGGTAACTCACCAATCATCGACATCTATACAACACGTCGTGTATTGGAGTACTGCTTTATTGACCACGATTGCGGCCCATGGTCTACTGTAACCGTGGCCCACATTCACTTGCACCCTTTTCATAATTGATTTATTCTTCGTGACTTATAATGGTTTCGAAAATATTTCAAAGCACCCTGCGGCCCCTGTTCTACGCGCCTGTATGTAGTACAATGTCATCTAATTAGATGTGAAATTCTTATCTCCTCTGAAATATGAGTGAGCAAGGCATGTTGTAAGATAAGCTCAATATTAAATATAATGATTCCTACGGGATGTTAACCATCAATACAGTTATTGTTTACGGTGGTACGAATTGATGTTATTTTATTGTTGGATGGACGTATCTTGTTGATGGTAACTTTTTTGTTTTAATCAAACCGTTATTTATGTATCCGTATACATAGTTTAATATTGTTTTATCATGACGTACATGTTTTGTTCGTGAAATTACGTTATAGAAATAAGAAAGAATAGATTCTCAAACAAATATAAATAAGGAACTGTTTACTGACTGGCAAAATGACAATTAGGAATAAAGTCTCTCAGATTTCAAAAACAACATGTATTATTTCATTATTCGTGTACACTATATAGCACAATTACAAATTGTTTTATACCGACAAAAATCACCAAGGATCATTTTCGTTGCTTAACGTTGCTTTATATACTGCGACATATAAGAATAAAAACTCGTGATTTAATAAGACTAATCGTCTCAACAAATAAGAGTCGCGTTCTGAGAAAACTGGGCATAATGCATGTGCGTAAAGTGTCGTCCCAGATAAGCCTGTACAGTCCGCACAGGCTTATCAGGGACGTCACTTTCCGCTTTTATGACATTTTTCGTTTAAATGAAGTCTCTTCTTGGCAAAAATCCAATTAAGGCTGAAAGTGTCGTCCCTGATTAGCCTTTGCGGACTGCACAGGCTAATCTGGGACGACAGTTTACGCACATACATTATGCCCAGTTTTCTCAGAACACGACTCATATAGCCTGTCTCACATGCTCTAGGAAATAGTTCAGTTTGTTTGACTTAGAGGCCTTTATTACAAAATATTGACGAACACAGACCACACGATGGAACATTGTCGCTGTTAACGATAATTGTCAATTATTCCGTTTTTTGCAGCCCACGTCGTCTTGATTTAGAGACATGTTATCTCGACATTGCCAAATTAATTTAATACGAAGGAAAGAGCTACATAGTGTTTATCACTCTGTAAAGAATTACTTACACAGTTTTCGGTAATTATTTGAATATGCGAATACCTAACGTGCCGCAGCGTTTGTTCGTGTTTGTGTTTTAATTAAAGTATAGAACTTGTAGTGTTAGCAAGTCCCATGAAAAATAACAATACCCACCCTTTTTAATGAGAAGACATAGTGAAATTAGTACCCTGTTTCATAAACATGTGTCTTTACAAATCAGACAGCCCGCTGCAAAAGCATTTGACCTGCAAATTACCAACATACTTCTCACATTGATATAACAAAACGTTGCTGTGTTCCGCGGAAAAATGTACTGAATGTAAAGAACATCACACTAAACCTTTCAAACAATATGTAAGACTGTGCTTCAGTTCTGTTTTCCCGATCTATTGAATTATTTAGAATGACTGACATAAACGTGCATTTTGCAAAATAGTTACGGCTGTCTCATTATCGTTATGTACAGTCATGTTTTATGCGTGCACACTATGAACATAAAATATATGATAAGATTACAGAACTATGGCTCATATATCTGTCAATTCTTATATATTTTAGATAAATACTCTTGCGGATTTTTTAATTGTATCATTTGTTGTTTTGAACTAACTAGAAACTAGGTACTAATTATTTCCTTAAATTAAATTTATCGGAGTGTATATAGAGAGTTGGTTCATAAAACCATCGTAATAAAAGAACTGTGTAATAAACGTAAGGCTACATAATTGTACCGTGTTATTATGTCTGCATCATATGACACATTATCAAATTTACAGACAATACAAAAATTCGCATTCATACAAAAGTCAGGTAATTCCTTCCACAGTCTACAATAACGCATGTTTAAACTTACATTATGAAAGATACCAGTTATACAATTAATTCGTAAATAATTGACTAAAGGCTCTCCTGGGTTTCAACACCACATCAAATAAAAGTTTGTTCTGTTAANAGCACAGCATGCACATTATTTATTCCAAACAACCATTTAAGCGATGTCTACATAATTGCTTTATTTCATATTTTATTCGGTACAGATATTTGACGTTGGTAATGTTAATTAGTTTATCTTGTTCAAATTCACTTTATATGCTTAACTTCTGAATTTCAATCGAAAATGTTATATATATTTTATTAAATATACTTTTCCTTTGTTGATTTATCCTCTGTGTGAACAATGTCAACCATATTCGTTAAATAATATATTATTTGTGGAAAGCTGCCTAAATGCACTCAGACAAAGCATACGCTTGATTTCGTTCTGTATTCTGTATTGTTAAAGATAGCTAGCGAGGCGCTATCGGAGTTTGTTTGCGGCAGCGTCTTAATCCTGATGCATATTGGCCTATCCACGCGAGACAAGCCTCACAACGCTATCGCTCCTAGTGTGAAACACATGCTGGATTGTACATTGGACTTAGGATGGTAGTGTGATCGCAAACCGTAGGAATACTGTTATCGCAACCGCGCCTCGGACTCAGCCCCCTGGACAGGTGAACCATATATGGTTTTTTAGGATTGGAATTATTGCAAACAACGTTTTCAAATCTTCTGAATGTGAAATAACTATATATGACCAGTCAATGTGGTAATGCCATGGTAATACGACATGTATATAAACGTGTAGAGTATGGGAAAATCGCGCCATTCATTAGTTGTCTGGTAAACGTGAAGCTTCGAATAATTTTGTTTGTTTTAAATTGTCACAATGTCAGAAAATACACTTGAGTATTATGGGAATACCTCGACAGAAAATAATGCCAGTGGGCCGTTCCAAATTTCGGAATATGTGCAAGTTCTGATAATTGTAATGTATACATTTGTGATATTTATAGCTATATGTGGGAATGGAACCGTGTGTTATCTGGTATACAAGTATAAACGTATGCACACGGTGCCAAACTATTTTATTGTGAACTTAGCAATAAGTGATATTATTATGGCCTTATTTTGTATACCGTTTACTTTTGTTGCAAATCTCGTTCTGAATTATTGGCCATTCGGAGAGGTGCTCTGTCCTGCAGTCTTATATATCCAAACGGTTGCCGTTTTCCTGAGTGCATATACATTAGTGGCTATGAGCATCGACAGATACATTGTTATTGTCCATCCGTTTAAACCACGGATATCAATCAAACAAACAGCACTAACAATGTTTGTCATTTGGTTATTGTCATTCACCATTCCATTGCCGACGTATTTTAAATCACGTGTTATATACCATTCAAACACAAGTGGACAATGTCGTGAAGACTGGGGAAACAATACGGAACAATACACATACGGACTGTTATTAATGGTATTGCATTACTTTGCTCCTCTAATACTTCTTCTGTTTTGCTATTCGAGGATTGGATACACGATCTGGGTTAAAAATATAGACGGGACCGACAGAAACAAGAGAAAACTGCAATTAGCTACAGCTAAGAAAAGGGTAGGTTCAAAACACACTTTATTATAGTAACATCTAATTATATTATATTTTTAATCATTTGCGGTTTTATAATTATATACCGTAAAATCAATATGCCGCTATTTCTTTGTATTTTAAGTCAAATGTCATAAATTCATCGTAGAGATACCATCTCTTTACGATTAACAATAGACACGTCATGTCAATTCCGAATCTGTAAGAAGGAATATTTTATATAGTGTACTTATTTCATACAAATCATTGTTATTTTCTAAATAATTGAACTTTTTATATATAGTTAACATTACACAAATAAAACTGAAAATATACAATTAAGAATTTTAAAAATATATATTTAAAATTATTTTTGAATCGATACCCGTCATTTGGTGTGTTATGGCGACTTGAATTTGAAAGAACATTGTCCAATACCAGAGAGATATCTTTGTAATGTTGTTTAAACTCACTCACGTGTGCCAATAGAAAAAAAACAACAACAACAAATGTTCATTCAGTACTTCAGATGTGAATTACTTTCTTGAATAGTTAATAACCTGGTAAGAAATAAATAAAAAAGTGGTTTTACATAAAATTTGTCAAAATTATTTTTTAGAAGATAAATGCTACTTATAAAGTCACGATTGCGACATGCCGCGGTCATATTTTTAATCAGTAAAAGGTCTTTTGATTTAGCTTTATCAACATTTGGCGGCAATTGATACTCGTTCAGGAATTAAGTGGAGGTTAAAGGTCTTAAAATTGACAGAAACAAAAAGAAATAAACACTTCAGCAATGTGTGTATGATATAATTTGGGTTTGTGATTTCTGAAGATTTGCTAAACCCGTGTAGTGATGAAACACACTGGCGTACATGTAGCACTAGGTGCTTATGTGATATTATGAAGTGTTACATTATTTAATTTTCCATGAGCTACGCACTCGTTTGATGATCTGTTTCTCTGTTTTGTATGTTTCGCATCGAAGTTAGGATTACCATTATGATCACACACGTGTTAATTGAAATGTGATATTTGTCAACCGGTTTGTATTGCACGAAAACATTCGTTACACATTCGATTATGTATTCGTGTATTAGCAAAAGAGTCAATGTGATGATACTAAAATAAATGATTTATTGTAATCAATGACACAATATAAATGCAATGAAGGATACAGGACTGTCGACAATAGTTATATTTTATTAAATGATTATTCGCTTTTTGTTTGAATACGTATATTATTTTTGGTTTATTTATATTTGATCCAGTGCCATATCTAAGAATGCAGTTACCTTTTTTTTCTTCAAATATTATGTTGCATATAATATTTGAAACATGTCTTGGTTAAAATTCGTAACACTTCCTCCTACATTCAGAATGTTAAGACCGGTATGTCACAATATATATTTTGTATACCGCCATTTATTTATCAAGACAAAACTACAGAAAGTGGAGCTGAAATACTGCGCATTTGTGTCGTGTTCTGAGAAAACTGGGCATAATGCTTGTGCGTAAATTGTCATCCCAGATTAGCCTGTGCAGTCCGCAAAGGCCAATCAGGGACGACAATTTCCGCTTTTATGGATTTTTTCGTTTAAATGATGTCTCTTCTTAGCGAAAATCCAGTTTAGGCGGAAAGTGTCGTCCCTGATTAGCCTGTGCGGACTGCACAGGCTAATCTGGGATGACACTGTTCGCACATGCATTATGCCCAGTTTTCTCAGAACACGACACATTAAATAAGCACTGTTTCATTCTTATGACAATTAATGTCCTCGATTTATCTTCAGCAGATAGCCATTTCATCTGTATATTTGTATTTCATTAATTTAAGAGTCCGCAATCGATGTAATCGCATCATTCTTATCCATTAACCTTTTCAAATTAACTGTGACATGCCATTTTTATAGACGTAATTAATAAATCGAGCATCTTACATATAACGTTTGAATTTAACTATGAGTAGGTTTTTTTTCCAAAGCAAACGTAACTTGATCGCTTGATATGTTTTCCTAAATAATTTATGAAAAATTCACACACGATTCCCGATATACAAAAAATATACCCGTACATAGACTGATAGTCACTTCATCTTTTCAATAGACGGTATAGATGGCATGTTCTTCTTGCAACTGGTTTGGTAAGAATGTTGAACGTCTCTTTTTTTCAGATGATTAAAATGATGGTGACCGTGGTATTGTTCTATGCGCTATGCTGGCTGCCACTCCATACTATCACGTTGCTGGGTGATCACAACCCTTCAATCTACAACAACAAATACGTGCCGATACTCTGGATATGCTTTCACTGGCTCTCAATGTCGAATAGCTGTTACAACCCTTTGATATACCTATGGATGAGCCCTAAGTTTAGAGCTGGACTGAAGCTAGCCATGGAAAGCTGCTACAGCCGGAAGAAAGCTCGTTGCTCATCGGAAGAACAGATATTTCAGAAGATTCACGCGGTGTTCCCGCGACTGAGGATGGAGCTACAAATGCAGGAGAGTGTGATCAACAACAATAGGCCCCCGCGAGGGAGGATTATGTTTGAGGATCTGATGTCAGGGGATGGTATCATTCCCAGAAGCATTCACAGTGACACGTAAACTGAAAAGCTTACTTCAATTATGCAGTTCAGATTTCACTTTTATTGAAAGAGATTTCATATATCTCCCATCCTCGCCCCTCCTATTTTTTGAAATTAACTAAGTTAATAACTTACCTAAGTGACAAGCATCTGAACGAAAAGACTCATGCGTGTTCATAAAATGGTAAAAATGAGGGAAACATTTTGATCAAAGCTTAAATACTTTATTAATCAACAAGTTAGGCTTATATGCTTGATATTGGTGGTTTTGTATTGTGATTCACTGTCCAAACACTCAAAATATTTGTATCGTTGTATTATAAACGATTTGTATGTTATACCTGTCTTCTGGTATTGCAATTAAGTTAAGCGGTTTCTAAGCTATTGCAAGTTATATTCATATGTTTTTTTTTATAATCATACGCAGTTATTTTTTAACTTTTACAAAAATATGAATTATTTAATTTTTTTTTTTAAACTTTTAGAAAAATATGAATTATTTCATACGACTATCCGTGAAAACCTTGAATGTAACGAGTTCGTAACCTACAGTTTTTTTATTTGAAACTGTTACAAAACTACGAATTATTTTAAATGCTTATGAGTGAACATTTTATTTTAACGAATTCGATAAAAACAGTTAAAAAAATATCCCGATTAAACAAAAACGAATTCTTAATGTTGGTTTTTGTTGTATTTTGCCTATCCGTTGTTTTTTCTTGAAAAAATATATTATTTATATGTATGTATCGAGTTAACTTATCCTTTAATTAAGATAAGACAAGACAAATATGTATTTAGACTTACACAGTGTAGGTTGTCTAAACACTAGATATTTAACATACAAGTATGTCAACGAGACAAACATAGTAATAAAATAAACATAAGAAGCATCGAATACGGTGCATTATAATTGGAACTAAATATTGCTTAAATTGGAATGAACCAGTTTCTTATTTCAGCCGATATAATAAAAATAAAGACAGAACAATCGCATCGTTTATTCATTGTTAACGTGATAAATAAAGACAGAACAATCGCATCGTTGATTCATTGTTAACGTGATAAATAAAGACAGAACAATCGCATCGTTGATTCATTGTTAACGTGATAAATAAAGACAGAACAATCGCATCGTTGATTCATTGTTAACGTGATAAATAAAGACAGAACAATCGCATCGTTGATTCATTGTTAACGTGATAAATAAAGACAGAACAATCGCATCGTTGATTCATTGTTAACGTGATAAATAAAGACAGAACAATCGCATCGTTGATTCATTGTTAACGTGATAAATAAAGACAGAACAATCGCATCGTTGATTCATTGTTAACGTGATAAATAAAGACAGAACAATCGCATCGTTGATTCATTGTTAACGTGATAAATAAAGACAGAACAATCGCATCGTTGATTCATTGTTAACGTGATAAATAAAGACAGAACAATCGCATCGTTGATTCATTGTTAACGTGATAAATAAAGACAGAACAATCGCATCGTTGATTCATTGTTAACGTGATAAATAAAGACAGAACAATCGCATCGTTGATTCATTGTTAACGTGATAAATAAAGACAGAACAATCGCATCGTTGATTCATTGTTAACGTGATAAATAAAGACAGAACAATCGCATCGTTGATTCATTGTTAACGTGATAAATAAAGACAGAACAATCGCATCGTTGATTCATTGTTAACGTGATAAATAAAGACAGAACAATCGCATCGTTGATTCATTGTTAACGTGATAAATAAAGACAGAACAATCGCATCGTTGATTCATTGTTAACGTGATAAATAAAGACAGAACAATCGCATCGTTGATTCATTGTTAACGTGATAAATAAAGACAGAACAATCGCATCGTTGATTCATTGTTAACGTGATAAATAAAGACAGAACAATCGCATCGTTGATTCATTGTTAACGTGATAAATAAAGACAGAACAATCGCATCGTTGATTCATTGTTAACGTGATAAATAAAGACAGAACAATCGCATCGTTGATTCATTGTTAACGTGATAAATAAAGACAGAACAATCGCATCGTTGATTCATTGTTAACGTGATAAATAAAGACAGAACAATCGCATCGTTGATTCATTGTTAACGTGATAAATAAAGACAGANAGCATTACAATTACTTACATATTGTTGAATGATAAATGTTCCTTTTGACTAATACTTCTTACACATAAATAGAACATTAATAACGTTAACTGAATTTATCTTCATATAATTATGTTCCTCCCAAAGGCAGCCGGATATACAGAACATTAACAACCTTTAATCATGGAATATCACACGGGTTTTGTGTTCTTTGAGCTTGTATACTATTAGTATAATACGTTTCTTTGTTGTTAGCACAAACACACTATAGGCTTGCGTTCTCGTTTTCATCCACAACTTATTTTTTACCCACCGTATTGCAATTATACAATGAAATTAATTGCAAATTATTATGGACTACTAGTTAAGACGACGTATTATGGTATATCGCACGTTATTTAATTTGCTTACTTCATATCTGTTAATTGAGTAAATGTTGAACGTTCTTGTGTTTTAACTAAAGACAGAAATGAATAATCGTCACAAATATGTTATTAAGAACGACACACACGTACGTAAATAATAACACGTGTAAGCTCTTAATATGGCATTCTATACTAACTTGGTATTAATTGTTACATGTAATGCTGCGAAAATACGGTTTTTACGGTTGGTTTTGTGTGCTTTGTTACCATAGAATTTTAACAATCTAAATGAATTGTAAACAGAATTTAAACATCAATAATTTTGTCGAGGTTTTGTACATCAAAGCTGAATTATCAACGCACACGTATTTATCGCTAGCCCATTCCGGCTTTTATTCTGTGATTTAAGTCCGATCGAGCACTCACCCTGAAATGCTTATTTATAGAATTAACTGAGTTAAAAGAATATGCACATACATCACATCTACTTCAGTTCGAGTAATTAGTTGTTTACTTTCTAAATATGTTTGAATGTTAACACCAAATAAACGTGTACTTGTAATATTTACAATATGTGAAAATCATAGTAAGGTAATATAATTTATGGAAAAACTACAAAATACACGATTATTTTAGGATGCTGGGAAATAGAAACAAACACAAATCTGATAAACCTTAGTAAATTTATTGGAGCATAATGCTCCTTTAAAACATTCACATTGAAAAGTGGAGAAATCCGGACACAAGCAGTCTCAGGCAACCAGGTGGACACTAATAGACATTCCTAGTCTGTTCTGGACATCACTCTCCCCTATACCAATAATTTTTAAAATCCCGATAGAAGTGTTATCTTGTGAAATGTGGGTTATTCAGATTTTGTAAGATGACTCAGAGAAACCACCTGTCCATGTTAAGTCGAGTTTGACCCTCTGGGCCAGTGGTCCCTATGAGATCTTAGTTTTAGTTCTTAAGTCCAACTCGATGCCTGGTTCCCAGCTTAAGCAGTTTCCTGGCAACGTGTCAAACGATAGAGGCCTAGAATATCAATAACTAAGTCAAAACTTGAATAATACACATAGCAGTAATACCACCATGCCGTCCACCCAGGCCGCCAGAATCCCGCCACAGTAAATTAAGGAAATGTCCATTATTTCCTAATTTGTCCTCCATTCTGCGGCTTAGTCGTTTGCATTAAAAAAGAATTTGTTACCGTTCTTGAAAAAACCTAAGATAGCTTCCGAGAGCGTGTTAAGAAATATATCGTTTCCAATATCCGGAAGGTGCACACCATCCGATAAAAAACAAACCAGTTGTTGAAGTTTCTATCTCATGAATTATATAACGTCCTTTATCAAGGTTGCGGATTGCTTGACGACCAGCTCTGTTAATACGTTTCCGTTTCTAATTAATAGTGTTAAAAGAATTCTGATGAGATTCGATAGCCCTCCACGCTGTTCTAGGCAGAATGTCAGACCACACTAAGTAAGCGATTGGGAAGACTGAGGAAATATAACTGATGTCTCTCTTAATCATTTTTATGAGTTTTCCCTGTTTAACCCCAGTCAAATCGTTACCACCGAGGTAAATAATGATCATTTCAGGAGCTGAACAACCCAACATCGCCAACTGAAGCTTCGCTATCAACTGGTGCCAATGCATGCCACTTGAACCCAACCATCGAAGCCTTTTTCCCGTTTTCAAATCTGTTTGGTGCCGAAAAATCGCTCTCTGAGAAGCCCTGTTGACAAGGGAGTCTCCTATCAGCCAAACATCTGTAATTAGACTTAGAGAGGGTGTTAGCCTCTTGTCTGATTAAAAAAAGCAAACTGCAACTGTATGTAAAACAAAGCATTTATGATTGAATGAGATGGTTGATTATATGTAAACAATTATGAATAAAATATAGGACAAAACTTCTGTCCGTAAAAAGATAAGTCTTCTTGAAATAAACCTATGCAAAATGCAATCTTTGATAAAGTATCTATAAAACCATCAAGCATTGGCGAAATATTATGAACGAGCCCTTGTTGGACTTACAACATACGCAACATTTTTTTAAAAAATCACGTAAGTATTGTTTGAAGGCTGAGCGTTTCCATCGACCTAGTTTCTCAAAAACTTCATAGGAAACGCCTCGCGCAGCCAAAGCTGATGCCCTACCTATTCTGAAAGAGTGTGACGTATATACCTGAGAAGGTAGGCCTAAAGTTTTGACAGACTTTGATAAAACACCACTGAATTGTGATCGTGTAAGCCATCTGCATGACATAAGAGGTATTTACTATGGCGTTCAGCAGGCCTTCGGCTAAGGAAGTCTTGCATTGCTCTAACTGGACAGACTTTGCCCGATTGGGATGCTGGAATTCTTATATTTGTTGGCGGACCCCTTTGGTTTGTTTTAGACATCCTTAGAGAGATGTTAATGGCTTTTGCTCCATCTGATAAGACAACCTCCGAATAAAACAAAGGCTTCTCCTCCTGAGAACATTGGTAAAAGCTAATTCGCTTACGCGCATTAAGCCAAAATAAGCTAACAAGTAGGCTGCCCTAAAAAGTGATGCTTCATATGATGAGAAACAAATGTTAGGCAGTATGGAGCACAGCTTAGCAAGGATGGTATCTGTTACGGGGGCTCGAATGTCTATCCGTTTATCAGTACGCTTACAACCTTCCAGCAATTTCCGGACAACATAGGACTTTGTTGAATCGTGAAGGTTTCGTACCTTGTGGTGAAAACCGATCCCAGCCACATAAGAAGATATTGTTGATGGTGAAGAGCCAAGCTCAAAACAATAAGAAATATACATGGTTAATTGGTTGGTGGAAACTGGGAATGACATGGATAATTTGTAAAGACGGCAGAATGAAGAATAAGATAATAGTGCATTGTCATAAGCAATTTGGGCATTGGCTGCCACGCTTCGCATCAAAAGCTGCCTTGAAGTGACTAAAAGATCTTCCAAAGATTGTCTGTTACGGGTGTTGGTTCCTCTTCTGAAATAAAGAACGGATTAATGAGTCTGCAATCTTATTTGATGCGCCGGGGACATGGACCGCCTTAAAGACTATATTATGTTTTAGACAGAGTAAAGTGAATAACCTGAGGAGTGCCATGACCCTACTTAACTCGGAAGTCATATTATTAATTATGTGCACGACCGCCATATTGTCACAATGGAACAATACCTTTTTATTTCGGAGGCTCTCGCTCCAGATGTGGACCGAGACAAGAATTGGAAAAAACTCCAGGACAGTTATGTCATCTGTAATACCAGCAAGAATCCAGCTGTCAGGCCATCGAGCGCACGCCCATCTACCTGCTTGGTAAGCCCCAAATCCTAAAGAGTTGCCACCCGCACTGTTTGTAAACAATTGAAGATCCGTTCTAGAGACCCAAAACCGGTCATGGAAGACAGATATACCATTGAAAAAGAAAAGAAATCTGCCACATTCTTAGATCATATTGCATGTCAACAGTGATACGAAGATGGTGATGTGGCTTAGATAGGCCACAAACAGAGTCAATCAGTCTTCTACAGAAAGGCCTGCCAGGAACAACTGCTATACATGCAAAGTTTAATGACCCTATCAAAGACTGCATCTCTCTTAATGTGCATTTTTTTCCGCGAAAGAATATTGTCTATTTTTTCTGATATTTCCTTTATTTTTCCCTCGGGACACGTACTCTCATCTCCTCTGAATCAAGAAATAGACCCAAACAGATTAGTTTAGTACATGGTCCTTCAGTTTTGTCCTCTGCAATTGGAACACCTAGAGCAGATATCCTTTCATTAAAAACAGACAGTCTGCTCTTTCCCCCAAATAAAAAGTCATCTAAATAATGCAAAAGTATACCTGCCTTTGAATGCATGGTCACACAGCTTTCGAGGAAACAGGCGAATAGTTCCCAAGTCTTACACGCAATACTACAACCAAATTGCATGGCCTTGTCAAAGTAGAATTTTCCATCAAACTTAAAGCCCAATTGGTCATAGTCAAACTTTGAGACGGATACAAGTCTAAAAGCCGACTGCATATCTGATTTCCCGAGTAAGCAGCCTTTACATATACTGGATCATATGGATTGCTTCATCGAACTGTGTGCATTGCACCGAACACAAATTTGGGTCAATACAATCATTCACTGACTCTCCTGGTGGATAAGAAAGATGGTGGATGAGGCGGTATTCCCCAGGCTCTTTCTTGGGGACTAGCCTGATTGGAGACACCCGTAAAGAAGGTATTGGTCGTGTTCCGAAAGGACCTGCGACCCGACCTGCCTCAACTTCCTTTTGAATTTTACGCCGAACCCTTTCCGGTTCATCACGAGCAGATTTTAAATTGTAAGCCTCATGCGGGAATCTTGGACCAGAATTATACAAGGGGAAACCATATGTGAAACCATTCAGTAAATCTGTAGCATTTTGGAGGTCATAATGTTCAAGTTCAATTGCAAGCTCGTCCAAATTTATAGGTGTTTTAGCCAGAGAAAACATTGGGGAAGTGGCAACTGAGGTTTCAAAAACAGTGTAATGACTTTCACTATTAATTGCCACGCCGTGCCCCTCTTCCCCTTCCCCGAATGAAAAGTTACCTCTTCCACCACGAAAGGGGTGCGTACTTCCACTTTGGTTCAGTTTAAAGCATGACTTCCGCCCGTGGTTAGGTAAACCACAAAAAGAACAAGTGTGTGCATATTTGCAATTGGGCCAGTTGCAGAAATTGTTATTGAAGTCAAGACAAGCCTTTGGAGGTGGAGAGAAATTAGATATGGTAGTGCTTGGAGGCCCACTGGGGCAGCTCATAATTCGCAGCCACAAGTCCGAGTTGATCTTTCCACATGGTTGGGGATTAACGGATTGACGAAGCCTTAACTGTTCGTCATATGCACGCCAGGCCATGGAGGTGGAGCGACTTGCCGCTTCACGAATGATTGTCATGTACTGCAGCAAATCCCGGACCATGTCTGGATGCTGACGGATATAATTAGACATAAAGATAATAAAGGCATCTGTCCAACTATCAATGGAGGCATTTTTTTCCTGTGCCGATTTTGAGCGGGCTTCTATTTGTCCCCTATCATTTACATGCAAAATGTTGTGCGATTCGGTTGAGTAAGAGGGCCAGATTAATATAATTATTCAGGCAGATTTTTTGGGCGATAGCAGTCGGTACGTGGACCGATACTTCATCCGATCCCAAAGGGATTTGCCTTTCGGCGACATCAAGAGGAAAAAGAGATGGTTCTGGGACTGATGGGGTATTGCAGGGTGTTCCCGATTCACTCAAAAGCGCCTCGAAGTCAATGAGACCGATACCCTCTCCGCCTCGCCATCATCGGTAACCCTAGCAGATTTTCTTCGTCTTGGAGGGTTGTTAATCGCTTTTCCCTTCCCAGACATCTTGATATTCGAAGATACAAAACTATTTATTTTATTAAAGAGCGTGATTTTAGCACGCCAAAAAAAATTGTCCGAAATGTTCCGAATTCCTGAAATCCGGTTAATCCGTTTCACTCAAGAGATTGATTATGAAAAGTATCGAGGCAATGCGAGCCCTTTCTGACATTTTCTCGATCTTTGTCAACATAATCAACATCCGTTGACAACGAGTAAGTGAGCGGACCAACTCAGTGCTGTAATTTATTTAAGACTAACGCAGTCCCACCGCCAGCCCCAAAATAAATGGGATTATGGTCATTGCCATAATCCCGATTAAAACAACACATTTATTCTTAACAAAACGCCGATATGGACACGTCTACTCGTATTTGTAAGAGGACAATATTTGTTACTGTGTGTCGTGTGAATTTGTTTACAGTGGGGTTTTCACATTGATCAATGTGCATTCTCTCGCACTAAACTCATTCATCTCGAAAAGGATACCGGGATGTATTATTCCACTATTCTGTGGAATTTCTCTCACGTCAGCCAATACGATATAAGGATGTACTCATTAATTATTTGTTTCTTATGCAAAGACATTTTTTTTATATTCCATTGTCTTTTGAATTATGTTAAAACCTGAATTAGCAACCATATTGAAAAAAGTGATACTTCAGCTATACCATCATAAGCATTATTTGTGCGTGCGAGCCTTTACTTATGTAAATGACTCATTTTAAAACGAAACACATGCACTAGACGATAAACATAACACAAATATACACAACAAACACATTCAAATAGATGACATTTATTTACCATTACACTACACAAGATCAATATAATTGTAACTTTATGAAGCAAGATGATTTTTGAAACATAAACTTCGTCAACTTTCAACCTTATGTCGTCTTTGATTACAAAGCAGTAAAGGCATTGTATCATCACTTGAATATTAAGATCATAGTCATACATTTTCCTTAAAGCCTAAAAAATGGTTTAAAATGACAATTTACTGATTTATCAATACATGGATAAACATAACAATAAAGCATTTACATGGCTACCCGCCGAAAGTCTTTTATTCGTAGAAAGTGCCCAATTTACTATACAATACATGATAATACAAACCTTTAAATAACAATGATTACCCAACATTATGATTTGCTGCAGCAATAAGGATATCAACTGAAGTTATCTCCCCATATTGTCAATGACATAATGTTCTTTCTATTAATTTGTGACATGACATTTAACAGGCGGAACTAATGTTTCATAATATCACATCCTCATGGGAATGGTGTTGTTTCATCAAACACTTGCAGGAGCAAGACTGTTTTTGATTATTAGCGTTCACTCATTGAACTGTCATTAAGTTGGTGTTTTGACAAAATTCTTTAAAAGGTGAAAGGACAGAAAATGCATACTAACACGAACAAAAACATGAGAATACGATGGCGACAGTGCGAGAATACGATGACGAGAGTGCGAGATTACGATGACGACAGTGCGAAAATGCGATAGTACGATAGCGACAATCCGACAACGCGATAGTACGATGGCGACAATGCGACGATGGCGACAATGCGATAGTCATATAGTACTGTCGCCATCATATTGTCGCACTGTCGTCATCGTATACTCGCACTCTCGTCATCGTATTCTCGCACTCTCGTCATCGTATTCTCGCAATCTCGCATTGTCGCACTGTCGTCATCGTATTCTCGCACTCTCGTTATCGTATTCTCGCTCTCTCGTCATCGTAGTCTCGCACTCTCGTCATCGTATTCTCGCACTCTCGTCATCGTA
>VMBQ01000004.1:223068-293881 GCA_007657795.1 Dreissena rostriformis | reverse complement strand
AGCGTAATATTATTATTATTATTATTATACCGGATTTATATAGCGCCCTTTTCATACAAGAGTGCACGTTCAAAGGCGCTTTACATAAGAACATTTGACGTATCGCAGATACGAATACATTTTGCAACACAGTTTCAAAAGAAATCGATCAAAGCTACTCAATTATACTATAAAACTACTCTATTATACTTATATATGTTCCATTAGTTACCTCAAGCATGCAGAAAAAAATGTACACTTAATAATGGGTTTCGTTAAAATATACCATTTAGTTATATACACACCGCAATTATATTACAATTCACACTTGCACATATCTATTCCTGCAAAGAGGTCCTTCAATTAGTATTTCTGTGGTTGCACTTTGTCCAAGTAAATTTACACAAATAAACGGAATTGTATCAAGCAGTATTGCTATAAGTTCATAACAACGTACAACTCAGTCAATTATTACTTCTTTAATTACATGGACAATTTTAAGAAAACGTGAATTAAAATTCAAAACTGACAAGTGCGTTCATAGACTGAATGATGAGTTCGAATCCAAACAAAAGCCTTTTATGTGAACTGTGCTTTTTATTCAGCATATCGTATACTATGACAATGATGGCTGATATTAGGTAGTGTTTGAGACCACACAGCAACATGATGTGTGAGAACATTCTTTAAAAATCTACGTGATGATAGGGCGGATAAACAAAGTTGGTATGAACTCAGCTCCAGTAACAAATTATGCATTTTGAAGGAAAGCATATAAGTTACATTGTAAGTTATATATATGCCAAAAACTTATATTTACAAGAACACAATCAAGTTGATATACACGTATATGGCAAATAAACAAGAAATAAAAAGAAAACTAACTAATATTAATGTTTTGTCAAGTAGTTTTGAGGATTATAATTGATCAATAGCAGTAAGAATGGGCTGTGTTGAAAAATTAGCTCGAAAAGGAGTATGTTAACGTCAAAATAACAAGAATACTGCAACATCAAAGATAAGACGTTACTGAAATGAAAATTATTCTCTACATATGTATGTTGTTTTGTACTAAACAGAAACATCATCAGAATCGCCATTTTCTAGATGCTCCCTAAAGGTTTCAACATTTAAACAACATATATTACAGATAAAGTGAACGTAAAGAAAACAACTTTAAAATTAAGCGTTGTGTATCGATTTTGTTTCTGTAAATGAGGCATATGTTTTATGTTTCACATAGTTTGTTATAACAATTACAATGAAGAACTGATTTCAATACTATTCTGGACAATTGTATTAACAGTATTATCAGTTTATATTATTAAAAAAAAAATCATGTCTCGAAAGGTCTTGGTTTCAAAATGAAAGGCGAAAAACGTTTATATGAATACTGGTTTGATGTTCTGAGAGAAGCATTTCAGTTATAGAATATCATCAGGTCTTATGTGTACGTAGGTTTATATTCTATATCAGTAAGTTCACTATCATTCTCGCGGAAACATACAATTGAGGAAAAAACATTTTGCTTCAAGCGATTATTGAAACCATAAAACTATTCGAAATTAAAACGTACTTTTAGCATTCTATACTCGTAAAATGAACGAATATACTCGAACAGATTGTTGGTTGACATCATTTACTTGTAGATAAGCGCATGTTGACCGCATTCCGTTAAGCATTGTTGTCATTGCTAATAAGCTGTTGAGGTAAAACTTGCAATTGTTGTGCGAATAACATCTGGAGGTGACATGTTGCGATGGATGACGGCTGTCGCCCGAACTTGAGGATAATACGATTACCTAATGTATTCTGATACATAAATCTAGTTGTTTTATATGCGTCTAGTGTTGTGCTGTGCTGATTGGTTTGGCCATATGCGTAGCTGTTTTAAATGAGACGCGTTCTGAAAAAAAGGGGGTTTAATGCATGTGCGTAAAACGTCATCCAAGATTAGCCAGTGCAGTCCACACAGGCTAAGCAGACACGAAACTTTCTGCTTTTATTGTATTTTTCGTTTAAAGGAAGACTCTTCCTGACGAAAATCCAGTTTAAGCGGAAAGTGTCGTCCCTGATAAGCCTGTACGGACTGCACAGGCTAATTTGTGACGACAGTTTACGCACGTGCATTTAACTCCCTTTTCACAGAGCAAGGCTCATTTCTTTTCTTAGAGTTTCAAAATCAATTCTATGACAATACCACAAGTACAACAAACATTTAATTGTTAGTATCATGGCCGGTTCATGCGTCAATTTTGTTTGTATTAATTTCTTTAGGATATGTGGCGTGTTCTGAGAAAACTGGGAAAAATGCTTGTGCGTAAAGTGTCATCCCAGATTAGCCTGTGCAGTCCGCACAGGCTAATCCGGGACGACACTTTCCGCCTTAACTAGATTTTCGCTAAGAAGAGACATCATTTAAACCAAAAATTCCATAAAAGCGGAAATTGACGTCCCTGATTAGCCTGTGCGGACTGCACAGGCTTATCTGGGATGACAATTTACGCACAAGCATTTTGCCCAGTTTTATAAGAACACGCCACATATGAGTATTATACTTACTGATAAAATCGAAAATGATGAACAGCTGTTAAATGATTTCACCGTTGATTTCATTTTAACACCAGTGGGTGGTATAATGTTAACATACAAAACCATTAATGACTTTTTGTGTTCCGGATCGAAATTGTAATTGTAATGAAAAAGAAAGCAAAATATTTCCCACTTTACGTTTCTATGTTAACTGTTATATTAAAGTTCTATTGATGAAATTGGAACAGGTACCTAAATAAATAGATTTAGATGGTACCAATCCGCAAAAGTCGCCATGAGTATAAACACTAAAAAGAATTTTCTCATGCAGACATGTCTACATGAACATTCGGCTACAAATATAATTTGCCAGGCTCTTTGGGATAATGAAATTTTGTTTAAAATGCAATTGAAGCATACATGATTAAAATAACATTTAATTCTTGCAAAAAAAAAGAAACTTATTACAAAGTTTATTCATATTCATGCTGCCATAAACGTATAGCGTTCAAATAAGAATAAACATGCTGAAAAACAGTTACTGATTGAGTACTTCATAGGTTGCAATGCAATTAGCGCGTTATAAACTCGCATTTATCAAACACGCAGAACAAGGAGATAAACAACGTTAATTTGCGGTTTATCATGCTTATAAAGCAGTCCGTCAAACACTTAACCTTCTGTAGCATGGATGTGTAAGGAAAAGAGAATAACGATACATAATTATTATGTGCGATCTCACACTTATTGGTGAGCGTTACACTTAACAGAAACAATTTGTGCACACAGTTTTCTTTGATTCAACATATGGGGAATAACTTCCCCCATAATCTGACGATGTGAGTAGTGATCACAAGGATTTAGACTTTGTTGATGCGTTAACGCCAGTTTTCACATAATGTTAGGCGTAATTTGCACAACACATACAACATCTTGCATTTAACTCACATATACGTCTGAAAATGGGTGTATACAGAATATGATCATATAATAAATGGGTTCATAAATGTTGTTACATGGTGAGACAACCTGTGGCAAGCATACCAACATATTTTCCATGCGTGTTTGATTTCAAATATAGTATGCAATTACAAAAGTGCCAGGTGCTTCTATTACTTGCTTTCAAAAAGGTGATACAAAATAATTAAATTAAGACGTGTAATGTTGAACAAATCTACTAAGCCGTATATTCTAGATTTGGTGCATCATTTTAATTAGTTACATGCTGATTCACTTGGTAATACCATAAGATTGCAATAATACACACGCATTCAGCAAGCCATTAGAAAGTACGTATCTAGAATACGGAATTAGTTAATACGAAGCTTTTTGTGTGTATACACCATTTATTACGGTTTTATACTTTAAGAAATGCACAGTTTTTAAATTATGTTTTAAAACTATGGATGTATCCGCTAAAACATGCCTTCAAATAGTTGCGAGTAGTTCGTGGTCGAATCAATCATAATGTGTAGCACATAAGTGGTGTGTAGCACATTGTCTTGTATAAGTTTTAAATCAAAATCCCTTCTATAGAAATTCTGAAATTATACCGAAATACATTGTTACGGCCGTTAAGCCCAACGTTCTTCGAGAGGAATTACACTTTCACAACCAACATATTAATAGACTGAACATAATGTTAAAATCTCAGCACGTCATGTGATATGAATTATACAAGTTCACTTTAATTCGTGCGTACACTATTTATTAATCTAACATCATCCGTCCTTCAAACGAAAATAGTTTCTATATGAAGGCCGACGCTAAATTAAAAAGTAATCTACGAACTAGTACGACCAGTGCTAGACTGACGATATAAATATTTAACCCAATACAAATAATACAGAACTAATGTTTACCAAACACTATAATCGACAGGTACCAACATAAAAACGAATACGCTTAGCATGATGCTATATTTTACATTCCTTTTTTTAAACGTGTACAGAGCCAATGCTAATTCCGAGTTTGCGCTAAGGACCGGACGTTTTTTTTTTAAATACACAGAGACTTATACAGGGTGGGTGAGTTGGTTTTGCATGTTTGTTTCAACATATTACGAATTCGTTTAAAACTCGGTCAATGTAGTGCGATTCAACAAATCATCCTTAAATATACCGAAACATATAAGCACAACTCATTTGGAAACGAAAGAACGTGTATAAGTTGTAAAATGGTTAGGTTATTAAAATCAAATCGATGTTTATTGATTGGGTGACGAGCAAATTTCCATCCAATTTAATCGCTCACGACATCAAACGAGTGCTTTTAACATATACAAGTTGTTGCATTCACACAAACGTTAGATTCTTGCCGATCTAATAGATAATTTTGCATTATTTCAAAAGAATTGAAGCCAATTCCAAGAAAGTGGCGGTGAATAAAAAGATTAAGATATTACATACCAAATATAAAAGCATTGGACTTAAGACAAGACGATTGTTAAAGGGATATTCCCTACATAAATCTTTGTAAAACTGGTGACCAAAGAGGATATCACTGTTTTCCTATAGAGGTTTAATTTTAACAAACATCATAGAAGACCTCTAGATGGTACCTCATACAAAATATAAAAGCCACGGGCTTCGCGGCTTTAGACTAGAATATGTTTAACAACTGTCCCTATATACGTCAATGTAAAATTGGTGACCCCCTTGACGGGGCAATTTTGACCCAAATATCATAATTTGAACAACATGTGTAGAGGACCTATAGATTGTGTTACGTACCAAATTTGAAAGCCTCGGTATTTACGGTTTCAGACAAAAATATTTTGTAAAGAGTTTTCCCTCTATAAGTCTATATACAACTACTGACCCCTGTGAAACTGCCACTTACAGGCATAATTAGTATAAACTTTGTGTATGACCTTTTTATAATACTACATACCAAGTAAAAAAATATTTTCTTTTCTTTTTAGTTTCTGACAAGACGGTTTTTAAAGGTATTTCACAAATAGGTCTATGTAACACTTTTGATCCGAGGAGCGGATTTTATACCAAGGGGCAATATTTCAACAATCTTTATAGAGAAATTTCAATTATCAAATATGAAATCATTGAGCTTTGCGGTTTCAGACACAAATATGTTATATCAGTCAGTGTAAAGCTGGTTCCACTCGTCGGGCCAGTGTTCACCCAGGTACATAATCTTTTGTTCAAACCTTGTAGAGGGCATCTCAACACACATATTGTACCAAGCGGCATTACTTGAACAAACTTTGTAGAGGATAAAAATATGTTCCTAGATACCAAATATTATACATCTTGGCTTTGCGATGTTGGAGGAGAGTTTTCAACTTTTCTTTTTATAAACACTCATCATGGTCATGTAATCTAATAAATAAACTTACAGGAACCATAAACATGTTTTCATTGAGAATCACCCATGTAACATTCTTGTGAAATTTCGTCAAATTCATGATTAGTTGTCATTTGAACAAACAGCATTGATGGACGCAAAGTTGCACCGGCCCACATACGGACATCACGGTATCACGGTATACTAATAGTTCAACATGAGCCATTTTTGCTCATGTGATCTTTTACATAAAAACTGTATTGTGCGTTGACTTATACTAGATGTTGTGGAAAATCAGTATTTAACCTCAATTGTATGGTGGTTTTTATGTCATAGCATTGATTGACAATCACCTTTATGATTGCTACTATTTTATATTTATGTTCTCACGGAGAGAGTTGTTATAACATAAAACATTTCTTCCCCTGTATTGTGTTGGTTGTCACAAACAAGTGATATGAATACTCAAATAAGATAGATATGTTCACATACCTATACAGTTGTCTATAAAGTTGTATCAATGCTACAGTTACATTTTTCGAGTTAAAGTGCAAACGTTAAAAAAAAGGTTCATAACTCCGATTATAAATCTTCGATAAAATACCTAGAAAATGTCAGAAAAATACGAAAATACAACGCCCCGAATTTGTATCATCAGGCGAAGGACTTGTCAGCGCAAATTAAAATGATATTCATTTTTAAAAAAATTCGCTGCAATATTTTATAACGATTTTTCATATTACCGTTTAAGAAATTATTTATTAAAATACTATAGAATCTGAAGAGCCATGATACAGATAACAGCGCATAAATTTAAGAATGCAAATGAATCATTGACAGTGTACACCTGGCAGAGAGCTGAATTGTGAAGTTATATAATTCGGCCATTTACAACTAACATATACGGCTTCTTTTTTGACGCGCAGTAAGATAATTTAAATACGATTAAACTTAACAACTCGTTAAAACAAGAGAAGATTAGTCAATACTGTTTTAAATTTCAATGCTTTGTATTAACTGTTTCTCCACGGCCGTTTCCTCAGTTTTATTCATTGGTGTTTGTTTTTGTCTTGCGTTTTTGCCTGTGTCTGAAACGAATGAAATTGGTCACTTGCTTCAAATAAATCACATTGTAGTGATGAAATCATGTCCTGCTGATTCAACTGACGTTTTACATTGTTTATATTAGCACTTGATAGATAAATGTAGCAAGCAGGTTTCAGTAATCAACATAATTCTGTTCTGGACATCCTTGTACATATACATTGTTAAATAACTCACATTTTGATATTAACATTAATGTGCTGCCGGACGATTTACACAATTCGCTGCATGAAATGGCAATTTCATTCCGCAAGCAATACACCAAAGCAATATTTGATCCGCTGAATAAGAACATAAGAGAGATGCAAACAATCACAATCACATTTACACTATATATTAAGATGACATAAAGCCATGAAAGAAGGGCATTACTGACAGGAATTTTATTTATCGCCATGTTGTTTCCTAGATAAGTAGAATACTTTCTACGGCAGAAGCTGCCACTTGAGATAAAACTACCACCATTACCCAGAATATGTTTCCAGAAATTCCACTTCCGCTTAAAGGGGCATTTTGACATTATCAAGTATATAGATGTGATAGATTTGAAAAAGTGTTGTTTTTAATTTGAGGATATTTGTAGAACTAATCGTAATTTACAACGAGTAAACGAGAAAAGGGTGTACTTTTTCACATTTTAACATACTTTCAATAAAACAAATCTACTACTAAAATTATGTAGTGGATCGGACCGTTTTTATATTGATATCAAATGTATAAGCTATTGACTTTGGGTTAAACAGTGAACAAAACAAAAACTTCCAATATAATGGACTTGTTTGCACTATAAATAAGAACTAAATAACGCAAAAGTATATTGCCCTCGTGCTTGAAAGATATTATGTCTTCAGCATGTAAAAAAAATCGTTTTATTTATAAATTGGTAACACTTCGTTAAAGGCCATTTACTTTAATATGAACTTGCATACTTAGATTTGCTGAAAACTTTTTTTTTTTTTTTTTTTTTTTTTTTAAAANAATTAGGGTAGAAAAAAACCCATTTAATTACAAAGGGCCAAATCACAATGTTATTCGTACATTAATATATGTAGGGATGAAAAATTATTGCTTGTCTGAAAGGAAATAAGTTCTTCGTTGTCACTTACAAAGTGTGTTATATTGTAAGATTGATTACATCAACAAGCTTTTGAAGCTGCTGTACACTTGTTTTAATTTAATACACGACACGACCCGAAAATACCCGACTAAACTAACGCGATCCGATAACAAACAGCTGCCCGCTGTATCCATATTATATATCGTAATAGATGTCGACGTAAATGTCATTAACGCAATTTTATAGCACCGTTGGTATGAACTAGTATGCATAAGTACAACCCACTAGTAACAGTCAGATTTATGTATAACCACAACAATATATTTCTTTGATGACATTGCATACAAAACATTCGATGAGACGCACATGATGCATATTGCACGTATGGATTATAAATCACAAAAAATGCATGACAAGAATACACGATACATATATTATATGCACGTGTCTTGCATTAATATGTTTACGCTGAAGTCAAATCCGCTAATACAATACATATGCTTAATACATGTACATTCACAATAATACTAGAACTAACGATACACCAAGTTTGTGCTTTATAATAATNATAATAATAATAATAATAATAATAATAATAATAATAATAATAATAATAATAATAATGATAAACACTATAATTATCATCATAATCATCACCATCATCATAATCATCGTCACCATCAGTTTCATAAACATTAGACAAATCAAAAACATCATCAACTAAGATTAAAACAAACAACATTTAAGCCACCAATTTAACGGCTTCAATAATCGGAGAGCATTTCATTCACCATTCCACGTAGCACAAGTAAAGCTTATCGCTCGTAAATCGTGGACAACCCTTACTTGAGAAACAAAACAACAGTTTACAATTATATCACTCAAGGGAAAAATATTATTACTTGAATGTAATTTATGCAGCATTCAAAAGGGCATAAACATCATGTTAAACAATCATTATTTTTATATTACTATTGTTCCAAACTCAAACAAGGTCAATTAAAATGAGCATACACATGTCAGCTGAATTTTAATAGAATGAGTTTTGCAACGAAAGCCGTACAGGTGCAGGCGCGCTGGATGTTGCTAATTATTGGTTCCTCGGATTTGAACATACATTTATCTGTTGATAATGGACCCGATGTCAATTATCAGTCAAATCATTTTAACTGGAAAAAATGCAGTTCGAGATTCATATTGTCCAATATGCCTTTTGGAAATTAAAAGCTGTTGGGTAACTGTGAAGTATCAATCGCTAACTTTATTTATCTAAATTTGTGAAAGCAATATATCAATAAGATAAATTATCAAACTTTTAACAATAATAGTATTATTCAATTACGTTTAACAAAAGTCTTCTACATAGTGCCTGAAATAAGGAGGTATTTCACAATAAGTAGCTGCTGTTGCGTTACAGATTTGGTATCAACCTTCTTGCCGCGATCGAAAAGTTCGTGTTTAATCACTACTCTGAGGAATACATTAATACGTCAATATGAACATTTACTTGTTCATATAGCATCACAATTAACATATTTAGTAACCTTCCCGTTCTGTTTATTTGAAAATATTAAAGGCAACTCCTTGGCAGTCATACCCTTGTAAGCGCATCTTATTGAAGAAGCATTTTATTAAAAGAATGTAATACTTCTTAATTACCACTACAGAACGACACTTTACTCACCTCTATATAGTAGCATTATGATACAGACGTAAAGATACGGAGGAATGAGGAATTTGGTATAAACCAACATTAAAACCACACGATATCGAATTCAAGTAAGTAATTATATTTGATCTATTAATATTGGTCTTGACCTTGACAATCCAATGAATACACCTTATATTACGACTGTTTTGTTGAATGGACTTTCACTTTCAGTTTAAATCGAGCATCATCAATTTGAACGATTGTCCAAAACTGGATTTGTAAAACCAATTGAAAAGTGTCAGACGGGGTGTTGGTTACATGTGTGTATATATGTTTGACAAACATGGTAATATAGATCTCTTGAAAGCAAAGTACGACATTATTTCTTCTGTATAATAACTCTATCGACTAAATTCAATAGAATTGCGATTTTCCAATCCGGAAGCATGTCTTAGCAATACAAAAGAACTATCCACAAGAAATGGATGGTATTTGTTCATATTTTAGCATATACGAAGTCCACGTGCTCATTCAATGATAAATTCACTTATTGGTGAAACACTGATTTAGTTCTTATAATAAAATAATTATCATAGTAACTAAGTAAGGGGTTGTCCAGAGTGTGTTTTTCTGTCTACTGTTTGAACATAAACATGCACGATAGCATTACCACTCAGTCTGTTAAAAGCCTTATGTACAGGTTGGATATGTTACCACAATTTAGCTTTATAAACGTCAGCAAACAGGTTAAATGGCACTGACAAGACCTGGCCGTCGCGAAATCAGAAATTATATGAACCGACATATTAAGTTATGGAAGCCAATAACTAGTCATAGTTGAGATCATTTGATTAACAACTAACCTGAAGTCATCTTATTAAAAAATGTAGTTTAAACAATAAACAATGTTCAATGGACCAAGATACACCTTTTGCAGGCTCGTCTAAAAGTATACTACAATTTAGCCAAATTTACAGTTGTAAGAGCCAATAACGCAGACACCAACTTAGTTAACCTAGCTTTTAAAAGGAAATTACTTGAACGTATAACGTGTGAAATAAAACAAACAATCATATCATCAGCATAATTATCATAATCAGAAGCAACACCACCATCATCAATTTTACCAACATTTCCACCATCAATATCGCATTTATTTAGTTTATTTTGTCCTTTTAAATACGCATCAAACTGCAGTACTGATGGATGTTCATTGTTATTTTAATAAAAAGTAAGAGCCCATGGTAAAACACATAAAATCGGTGAAATCAATTTTTTTAAGTTGTGTGCTTGCTGTTTCTACAGTGCATAACGCATTTCATATATTTCATGTAGCAGTCTTCATACATAAAAACACATTTAAATAACACAAGCTAAAGGAAGTTGGATTGTAAGTACCTACGGTTAATCGATCGTAATGTAAACAGATTATCATTAAGTCTTTAGATGTGGAAAGTGGGTTCGCGGAAATTGTTTCTGCAAAAATCTTCAACATAATCAAACTTCAACAAAATGAAGCTCATTGGATGGTGTGCAATATGATTTACGCGAAACACATTATGTTGGCCGATTGATAAGAACTAATCACTGTTAATGCCAATGAATACGTCCCTAAAACAGTGTATGTAAGTTAAGTCGACTTCACCTCATTAATAACCACAAACTTAAACATACCGTATTCGTACTGTCCCATCATATAACGAATAACAGTGTTAATTATTAGAACTAGTTTAGTGTATATAAATAGAAATGGTCTTGTAATTCATTATGTGCATCTATATATATATATATATATAATAGAAAACATAGCACTTTTAATTTGTCCGAGCTAGTTTTATCGATGATTATCATTCCTTTAGTTTCACAAACTCATTTGAAATGGAACCACTTCGGTCTGTGAGCGTTAAAGTAATATACTTCATCATCAAAATCGAAACGGTTGAAATTTGTGTGGTTAAAATTAAATCCAATATTCGGCTGTTTTCTTACTTTTTAACAATATTTTCCGCAAATTCCAGTGTAAGTTTTCCCCCAAATAATACAAAAACAACAAAATTGATTTTTTAAAACAAATTATATTCATTTGTTAGTTCGCAACAAAAGAGTACTACGATATTTGCAAGTGAAAGCGTCCTTGACACTATTTTAAGACGAAAGAAATATTTTATGTTCGTTATGTCATTAACAAATAATTAGGTTTTCACGCGCACTTATGTTGATGAAGCTCTCCTAGCATCG
The DNA here is from genome assembly GCA_007657795.1 of Dreissena rostriformis. NCBI lineage: Eukaryota > Metazoa > Mollusca > Bivalvia > Myida > Dreissenidae > Dreissena > Dreissena rostriformis. The sequence continues at coordinate 282,017 of VMBQ01000004.1, read as the reverse complement.
TGGAAGGTCTTTGAATTTTCTCCCAGAAAATGGCAGTGTTCAAACGCATACAAACAAGTGTATGTTGATGTTCCTTTGACGCTTACACAAGCTGCCACGACAAGGCGATTAAGTCATCTTCAGACAACAGCACTGTTTGGCTCAAGGTTGGTTTATAATTTTATTTATTTATTAAAACAAACATTTCTTCCTCTCTTTGAAATACTTAAGCCATTGGACATGCTCTACTTGTACATACTAGAAGAAAATATCAACTTTGCAGAGCTTCCAGCGAATGTCAGTATGGCAATCAGAAATCCATCTTAACTCGTGTAGTTGTAAAAGCAGTTCGAAGGAAACCTTGAGGTTAGTGACACTAAATTATCTAAGTGTGAGCATTTATTCTTTGAAACAAAGGAGCGAACTGACCTCAAAAGGAGAATGCTAAGAAAGGCTACCAGATATAACCCAGACACATTCTTGACAGAAATTAGTAAGTTGAAAATCAAAAGTTATATATAAGGTATTCTACACAACTTTAAATAATGGTATTTATTCTAGTTCAAATATGATCAGGTTTAGCCGATGGCAATTAAGTAACCCAACATTGTTTTTTTGGGTGAAATTTCTTATCAAGAATCCCACTGGCACATGCCATTATAGAAGTGATTCATGGCGTGTTCTCTACAGGGATCCAGTTCTGAAAGCATTTGTTTCCTTTAATCCTGAAAATCTCCCAGAAAGTGTGGCAGCATAATTGACAGGTACACTACTTTATTTCTCTTGCCCTAGATTTATGTAAACCAATAAAGATAAAATTATTTGTACAAACGTAACATGTGCATTATTGTTCATTTAACTTTCAATTCAGCATCAATAGTTCAATCAATCAGGAAACGAGTTGAGTTTACCACCAAGGCGGGATGTATTTGAAGGCCGTGAGACTGATGCCTGCAATCCTAGATCCTGTAATCTAAGAGAGCGAGTTGAAGAATCACATAACTCAGCTTTACCTGCTTAGGAAAAAACGGCTTTCTGAGTGATGATCATGATGCCATATTAGGCTTGAACATGTTTCTGTCATGTTCAATGCTGTAGCGTTTGTCCAGGGAGATAGCTTACACAACTTAATGTGCAATGTTTACTACTTGTTACTGTGTTTATTTGTTCCTTGCTCCAATGTTAGGATATTTTAGTTTCAAACCATATGTTCGGTTAAGTTTAACTGTTAATTTGGATTTCTGAACAAAAGCATTGGGATGACATCATAGAATGAAGTGATTGCACGTGTTTTTAAAAATAATCTTTTGAAAAGAATACAATTATTAGTGCTTGGATATTAATTGAATCAAGTGGTACTGTGCAACGTTCATTCTGCATATATGCGTATCATATGTTACACTTATGTGAATATAAACAAACAAACAAACATTAAATAGAAAAACGCATGTAGTTGTATCAAGAGAATTGTATGATCTACTGTATCGAATGCCTTTTGTAGGACCAGAAGATACATCACAACACCATTGCTTTTATCAAGTTTGCTTCTTATGAAATATGTTTATCAAAGATGTATCAGATTGGAAATCATACAACTGTGACAATCTGTGATTTTAAGTCTGCCAGATTTTTTTACCCTTAGAGAAAATTAACCGTTGGTTACTACATATATGTTTCTATCTTAAACATTGTGGACAAAATATAGAAAGGGGTATGCATAACCAAGTTGAATCAGAAACAAATACTGTGATATCATAACGTTAACAATAGTAAAACAGTTATTCAATGGAGAAACAAACAATAACAATGTTGACCAATTACCTAGATGTGAAAGGTGGGGGGGGGGAGGCGGGGTAAATATGTCAAATATTGGTTTACAACTTAATGTCCCTAAAGATATGCGTGATTATACACGCAAAAGATCTACCATGAATTATTGAAGTTAACATTATTATGGTACAAAATATAGGATGTTCAACCTTATAATTATAAGTTCGAATGAATGCAAATATTTCCAAACTTATACTAGTGAGCTTTAATAGAGTGGAAACAGTGTTTCTGTTTTAGTAACACATACCGTCACCTTGTCTCGATTGGTTCCAAATAATATATCAAACAAAGCCGCTACCAAACCTTGATTCATTATACGTTTTGTCACGATTTTGCAATAAAAACTTTATTAATTAACCGGGGATCACATGTTTGACGAGGCCGGCTCCAATGACATTAGACATTCAATTTTGTGGCAAAAAATAAAGAAATATGTTCGTGTACAAGCAGAGATTTTGACATGGAGGGGTGTATGTTCGAATCTTATCTGTAGAATTTTGACTGCGATTGCACTAAATTGTAGTTATAGTACTATCAATTAAGAATAAAATAAACATATCACTTTACGAATTTCGATCCAATCAGTATCTCGTTTGCAGTCTTTGTCAGGAATATTTGCGAGAAAACATATCAGCAAATAAAAAATAAACATTTCTTTATTATGGAAGCTTAAAGCGAACATACACTGGTCTTATCTCGTAGTCAACATTTTCGTCTTTTAGGTCGTCGTTGCGTGTTATAACAAAGCATGTCTTGTTAACCTGTTTTACCTGACAATGAATTTATATGACTACATGTTTGGAGTGCGTTGCGTTTTAATGAGCTTCAGCATAATACTTCACCTCAAATTGTTGTAGAGTTTGAGAGTAATAAATCAGACCCACAGCTCACAAATAGCACATGCAAGTTCAACAAGCAATCAAGAAACACCTTAACATGTAACTTCTGCAAGCCCAATGGTAACAGCCATTCATTTAAGGATATCGATGTGTCAGATGTTCAGCAAATCATTAAAAGTGAAAAACAAAACCACATACAATTATCTCAGGAAAACTCGAAAGAACATAAATAAAGTCCAAGCGAGCTTTTGTTTTTCATGTAAATTCTCGAGAAATGCCTAAGATTGAAGTCGATCTCCTTAATGACTATGTGTTGCCATTGATATTATCGCTGCCAAAGTCTAACGGAAATTCGTACGAGCCAACTTACATTGGATGGATCGTTTGCAGTCTTTTCAGAAACTTGAAGCGTTATATTTCATATTTGTCACTGGTGCCATTTTCTTTAACACGTTTGACCTACAACGCAAAGGAAGATACTCAAACCAACGTTTATTAATTGAGAACGCATTGACTTAATCTTTGCTTCACATTTGGAGTGCGTATTACATTTCAATACGTACAAAATTAAAATTAGCTAATGTAAAAATAATCGGATACCAATGACAATAAACAATCAAAGCGCTGAAGGCACTGAATTTGTTCGCTGTTGTATAATCTTAGACGCAACTCAGTTTTCAAAATTATGTTATAGCTTTTAATATCGCAAGTTTGAAATGACCACAACTCATTCAAATTTATAAAGAGTGTGTCTTAAAGCACAGGTCGAGATGTGTTGTTTTTTTCAAATCATTGATACAGCTAATCAGTGTGCACAGGCTAATCTTATGTGATATGCATTAAGCCCAGTTTTCCATGAAAGTAGCCAATATGTACAGATTTCAATGATAAACACTAGACTGGCCAACGTTGTCTTACAAGCTGTTAAATACTTTTGAATACATGCACACTATGTAGTGTACAGTGGGAACTATAAACAGGCACATGCGGTGGTTATAGCAGACGCTTTTAGCATTCGTCGTCTGCATAATTTTACTGCAGTTATCCACACAGGCAGTCACGGGTTACGGTTCCTAGCGTAGTTAAGCCATAGTGATTTGCAAAATTGCCTCTACATTATTTGTGAGCTAACGCTCACAAATAAAAGGTAAATTATGGTCAGATATCTCAATTATTTTGATATACTTACAGTATATAAAGTGTAGAACACAAATAAAATGGAAAAAGTGTCACGTATTTATAAAATGATTAAGAAAAAAAAGATATTCTTTATAATACTACTAGTAGGCGTTGTGAAATAATTTTGTGTTGTATTAAACTAACTTATAAGTGAACATTTTTACATCTATTCACTTTAACCAACAAACAATATAAGATGGCTTTTAAAAAACCAAAACATACTATGATTAATGAAAAAGGTAAAACGCCATATGAACAGGAACAATTACCGATGCAGACGGGTGTATTGGGATCGCAAAACCCTGCAGCACTGGTGAAGAGGCTATGAATGATCAACTGTCTTTGATATTGTATACGGGAAACCAAAAGCAGCACAATTTGAGATTGTAATGCTTTGATTGTTTGTCATCTGAAAATAAATAAAACATAATGGTATTCTTACACTCAAGCATAGGTCATTTTTGAAATAAACAACTAACGCATATACATATTTAATCTGATTGTCAAAATTGTTTCATCAGTCATAGAAAACACATCTGGAAGCACATGGAATGCTTGCTTTTCTATTATCAAGAATTAACGCACAAATGACGTAAACTAAATTCTTGTAATTTTCTTCTTTCTTCCCAGTTTCTTTATCCAATTATTATTACTATGTTTGAACTTGTTTGCGAAATAATGACAACCCAAAATGTCCATATTTTTTGTATTAAAAGAAAAAATCACAATTACAGTAACATGATTTTTTATGCTCCCCCACAATTTTTGGGGGGAGCATATAGTCGCCGCTTCGTCTGTCCGTCCGTCCGTGCACAATTTTTGTCCGGGCTATTTTTGAGCAATTAATGACCGGAATTCAATTAAACTTTATGGGAAGCTTCACTACCAACAGGAGATGGGCATATTATCAGCGGGTTCTAGTCAGATGATTTTTCACAGAGTTATGGCCCTTTGAAATTTTCCATTAACTGTACATATAGTGCAATTGTTGTGCGGGCTGTTCCTCAGCAACTAATGACTTGAATTTAATGAAACTTAATGGAAGCTTCACTACCAAGAGGAGATGTGCATATTATCAGCCGGTTCTGGTCGGATGATTTGTCACAGAGCTATGGCCCTTTGAAATTTTCCATTGTACATATAGTGCAATTCTTGTCCGAAATTTTTCTCAGCAACTTATTACGGTAATTCACAGAAACTTTATGGGAAGCTTCACTACCAACATGAGATGTGCATATTATCAGCCGGTTATGGTCGGATGAATATTGTGACCAAAAAAAACCTTTGGGGAGCATCACCCGTCTCCGACGGTTTCTTGTTGTATATATTAAGTATATGTAAGATAAATGCTCTGGTTCTTCAAAGATATAGCTAGCCCACAAGTTGTATAAAGCAATTCAATCTTTACAGAAGGGGGTTTATAAAATTGAAAATTGCATCCGGTAGAATAGTATATTCAGGGTTCACAAATTTATGTCACACACATGTTAAAACTAAGTGGTTATTCTGAAAAGAATACTTTCTGTACTTGATACATATTTATACCGTGGAGCACATCTCTGCAAATCGTTAATATATTTTATATGTCCGCGCATTAAAAAATAATATGATCATATACTTCAATCAACAAATATGCTCAATATCATTTCATGATGAGTCATACAAAACATTAAAAATATAACGATTGGCGCAGTCAAGAGTGCAAATATTTGTATAAAATGAGCACATTTGAAATGTTAATACGATCTAGCGACGAAAACAATACGTTTTCTATTAAGTGTACTTTATGTCACAAAACTTACGTAACATGAAACACATATGAATATCCCTGCTATTGTTAGAACACAGAACTATTGCATTTGCATTGTTTTCGCGTTTATACAGTGTTTGATTGAATATTTTGACATCACACAACTAAGCGCTTGTTTATTGTACTGTTTATTTGAATACCGACGTTTCCTTACATTCTTTGATCATACAAATATATTTCAAGAATCCTTTACAAATGCGATTCCAATAGTTTTGTTTGATAAACAAAGATATTCTCGGATACATTTCAAGACAGCCTATACCAAGTTGCACATGTGCAATTTGTTATAACAGCCATGACATTGTTAAAATAATGAAAAACAGAAGAAAAAATACACATCGATGCAATAATGACGTGTTTTATTATGTAATTGAATACTTAAGAACGGAACAAACGAAAATAAAAATAAAAATAGCCAAACAATAACAAGGTTTGGGGTAATTTGTAAATGATACATTTGAACTCAACACGTTTGTAGATACCGAATGTAACAGTTATTGTATTTTACCAGACCTTATGGTATTGTTATTATTATGTATAAGTGAATTGTGTGTAGTTGCTGTTATATGCAGTTTACAAACCATTCAGACCATAATTTGATATCATAGGAATATAATATTTATATAGGAATAATTACACTCCAGAACATAATTATAGATACATTCGTGTCTGCTTGTGTTTTATTCAAGGCCCCCGGAGCATTACACCATGAGTAAGCTTGATCACGACGTTACACTATAATACCGTAAGTATTTACAATTAACTGTGATCTTACTGTAATGACTTCTCTTAATTAGTCCTGCAAAAACTATTAGTATAACGGACATTTAATGGAGAGACGAAGAAACGAAAGTAATCTTAAACCATTTACACGCATTACGTTGTTTTTTTCAAGACAATATAATTAGAAAGAAATCCCTAGAGACATAATGGCGAGAGAAATTATTGTCTCGCGTTGCCGTCTATTGAAGGCGAATCACACTACGTCATTTAACATAAACGCATGTTTAAATAGGCAGTCAACGCCTTAGAAAGGTCAAAACAAATCAATGACTTTTAGACAATATAAATAACGACATTACGATATAAGAAAATACATTTAAATTAAACCGATTCATTTAGCTTGAAGGTTTACGGCTCTCCAGTTCGTTTTTTTGGGTAGAACAAGTACTTTTCGTCTTTTTTTGGAGGGGGCGGTCTAAACAACGCTCCCACGGAGAGGATCGAATCCGTGACGTCAGAGACGCTGGGCGGGAATCATGTCCACTTTGCAAGGGCGACCTCTAGTTATTGCATTAACTGTAAATAGTTCAGAACAAGATAAAAATCCATATTATTTTTGGGATTACTTTTTCATTGGAATATTTCACTTTCCATTTTCAATATGTCTTCTGCAATATGTTGCACTGAGCAAATGTTTATGATGTTGCATGCTTTTCAATCATAACTCATCTACATAAATATATTCCTCTACTATTTTAATGACGTCTGACACATCTTCAATAACAGTAGACAATACCAATAACTGCAAATAACGATAACTAAAACTTGCTATTGGGAAACAATAACTTTACAAATAAACATTTGTGGTATGCATCTGTCAGAGATACTGATTCTATAATCAATTTGAAACCAGTCGAAAGATGTATTTGCATCATACACCCTTATGTTAACTCCTTTCTGTAACATCAATGTATAGAAATTTGAATGTCTCTTTATTGTTCGACCAAAACAACAAAATTTAGGGAAGGATTACATTTCGAGACTGAATGTTATCACGAAAACAAAAAAGGGTGCCCGATATAATTTCTTAACAAACTTCACTCGTTAATTATTAAGTTTATGAACATTTCATTTTAATGAATATTTATCTGAAAAATGATTATTTAAGCTATAGTTTTTATTTCAATATATGTTCATGATATAAAGCCAGTAGTTCAATTCAATGCAGTAATAAGCTTGGGTGAATTATGATGATTTGTATATTTTCGGTCAGTGGCTGTTAATATGGTTTCGTTATTAAACAACTAATACACCTACTTCTGCCTCATCGATATTGCGATTACGGATATTTATTTCGATAGCCTCACCAAAGAAGCATCATAACGTTGTTTTCAAATAGCGTCAGATATAATCAGAAGTGCCAAATACGTCAATGGTTACACGTTCAAACGATTAAAATAGTGTGTTAACTTTGTGATAACGTTTATTATGGTGTACATCAATGTTTAGCGATGTCTATTTATGTTTACATTCCCTAGGATTGGCTCCTAGGAAATGTTAAACTCGTTTTCCAGTTTCTGTTTGCTGTTTTGTGCATCGTGGCTAACACTATAACATGTGATATATGCATTGCTGCAATACATTTGTAAAGGGAAGATGTTGGCAAATTTTTATGTCCGTCATTAACATTAAAAAACGGAATTAAAGAGAACACCAAAACTATAATAGCATTTAAGAGAAAGGAAAAATCATGAAAAGACGTTTTTATACTCGCCTGGGCTTACACCACTGATCTTTGGATTGAAACATTTATTTCCTTAACCACTCGACCATCCAATCTTGTATTGTTCTAATTTATTGTATACGTTACATACAAAATCCACGTATCGTCAGAAAATATGACGAAAACTATAGAAGCACTCCAAATTAATCAATAGTTTCGCGTTTGTTACGCTTAATTATTTCATCAATTTATTAATAATGATGATTACCCATAAACAATATATATGTTTAATACAAGTCCACATCATAAGTGTTTAAACGCTCCCTGATGAGCAGTGTTCTTTTATTTGTCTAATATGTGACTAAAAATTTGAAAAATGTCATTTCAACCACATGCGAATTAGTCCCTTCACCAGCTCTGTTTGATTGGTTGATTAAAACATGCCTCTAGCATTCCAACCAATATAAATATGTTACAATACTAAATCTCAAACGTAAATCTGCATAACTGATTCAAACAGTGAATGCTATTACATTACTACTACATGCATTGCAAGACGAAAATATACAAATAATATAGTCATACTAAGTATAGCAACACATGAAAATCAAGAACATATATCACAAGATAATATCTGTTCCTTTTAACTACTTTTATAACAGAACATTACAAATAAACATACATTATTAAACATGGAATTACCGCCTTGAAACGCTCAATGTAAAACATTCGGGAATAAAACCGGTTTTAGGGCTCACACTAACCCCAGAATGAAACACAAACCGAACGCACGTATACAACAATTGTAAGTTCTTTGTATCTACCAATATTACGAAACAGTATCGTTGCGAGGTCGACTTAACTATTCAGTTTTCTGATATTGTTTATTCCTAGTTCTCTATTTAAGTTTTATTTGGTGAATATGATCGAAATTAGCAAACAGATCGAAAAGTTAACTTGGAATACCAAAACAGGTCCACACAAGATATTAAAATAAGTCGGGTAGGGACGTAGAGTAAGAAAATACAAACAACTGTTTTATGCCTTACAATTGCAAATTTACATTTTAAAATTGACCGTGTGTTTAAAGACTGAAATTAAATGTAACAAAGTTAAAAGATTGTCATCCATGAGACGTTTCTTTGAAATAATATTGACAACCCATCATCTGATTGAAAATGAAAATTCCATAGCCCTGCTTGGATTTGAACCAGGAATTATACGATTCCGAAGCCCACGCCCTACCACTGGATCATTGCTCCCACAAATTAATTGAGTAATTGCGAACATATAACGTTGTTTGTTTGTCTAGTTATAATTGCTGAACGCGTCAACAGTTAAAATAACGTCAAGGCAATGGCCGTTTCAAGTATAATTGCGCAAGAGAAAGAATCAGTATAAATAGCAATAACAACATCGACATTTATAGCAAGAATGCTTATACAAACTCATAATCTTCATATATGTTATATAAATACATTTACCCATTTAAGCAATACTGTTATCGACGTCGTTTATTTTATTTTCATGTATTTTATTTGTTTTCAAACAAATGATAATAAAGCCGTCATGTTATATGCAGATTGAACAGTTTTCTGTGTGTTGATATTTATATAATTGTTCAACAATAGATTCATTGAATTGTATGTGTGATAACAAAAAAATATATAAAAGAATAAGCATTTTTAATTTTTTATGATCTTCCTGAACCTTATATTTCACAAAAATATTATACAACAACAACATTTATTTCGGCAATTAAGCTACAAATAAGCTTCAAGCCTACAATTTCATAAAGCAAATGGTAATTCTTCAGGTAAAGATTGCTGTGTTTTTTAGTTAAATAAGGAGGAAGAAAGATATTAGTATCACAGGTCAACAGGTAACGTTAGTGTTTGATGGTTATTACATATTTGTTTGCATACATGACAATAATATAACGAAATCGCTTTTTGGCATTATAAGAAAACTATTTAGAATGTATAATTTTACAATATTACAAAAGCGCATGCAATCATTGAAGAATCTGGTAATTGAAAAAATATCAAGATGTTTCATTGCAGGGAAACTTTTTTGAAAATTAATGTTTAGTCTTGTATCTTCTTGCACGTGAGCTCTAAGACACAACTTCACATTATAGTAGAGCGTGTGATAACACTTTAACACAAAGTACAGTTTATTGTTTTAAAACGTTTTCATAGAATATTAGTCTTTTTCCGTGCGTATTCTATTAGGCTAACATCCTTAAAATTAGCATAAATCAATACAAGTGGACGGGTGAATTGTAACTATTACTGACAGTGTTCTCATGTTTTTTCAACAATTGAAATACATTTTGGTTATATTTCCTTGGAAGTGCCATTGATTAAAGTAAAGCCATTCCGACCAAACTTCACTTATAAGTCGGAATTCTCATATCCTTCCATGAACTATTTTCAGTAAAACTTCTGTTTAATTTTAATTTTGTTTGCTTAACAAAGTAATAAAGCACTTGATATACAATAATAAATCATAATGAAGAAAGTGTTTCTTGAATTGCAAATGAGAGTGTGCGTTTCGAAAAAGTGTAATCGTGTGAAATACCAATTCATCACTGGCGCATATATACATTTTAGCAATTGTTAATTTGTTTGTTTATCTCCCGCTTTTTCGATTCCTGAGTTTTTGAGCATAGCTTCGATGAAAACGTTATCGTGTTATCTCTAAAAAAAATGTAGGTACAAAAACTTGGGTTGCGGCAAAATGTGGTCGTTATTGAGTATTCATTATCATTATTGACCATTTTTTATTATAACAATCAATTACTTTAAAACGTTGACAAAAAAAAGCCACTGTGCAAGAAACAGATTTATATCGCCTGCTGGTTGGTTCATCTTAAATATAAATACCGTCATTTAAAAAAGTTGTCTGGGCTCACATTGAATTGCACCTTTTTTACAACACATATTTGTTTTACATTTCAAATGCATAAAAAAAACGTTGAACAATCGTACCAAATGAGAAAGAATTGGGCATGATTCGGTATTTTAAAAAAGCAGTGCACAGTTTTGACCTTAATTACTGTTTGTTGAGCATTCATAAGTATTCGTACAGTGCAACAATTCAAACAGATGTGCTCAGGTATGATACGTTCGCGACTTACATTATTTATTCTAGCAAGGCGCGTGCAAACTTAAATATTAACCAAAACAATATCGCTCATGGGTTATTCTACAGTATTCATGAGCGGAGCAAGCACATCCAAGCTCAAGCGATCAATAAACAGTTTCCGAAGGCTCCAATAATTAAAGCAAAATAAATATAAGCATCACTGACTACATCCATGCTATGAACACCCAGTGTCGACACGTGGTGTGTTGTGATTAATTCAACGATGTACAGCTTTGGAAGTAAGTGTTCTCTTTTATTGTTACCGATGCATGGATGAAGTCGTACATCGTTTATTTTAAACAATTGCTGTTAATGATCAGAACAGCTCACAACGAATTGAATTTATATTCAACTTTTGCAGCAGTACATCACATCGACCGAACAGCAATTGGCGACGATTATGGGCGGAGCTTCGTTAGACATTGCAGGTGCCATTTAGGTTACATAAGAGGATATATTTAAAAAAACAAACGGGTTAGAATCAATTCTCTACTTGTATGTGATAGTGTGTTGTCGTATAACCCTCGGTCAGAAGTTAAGATACTGGGTATCAAATAACACGTACTTCGCACTCGTTATCAAGACTCTCAATAAACGTCCGTGTGCTATCAGACAACAAACCATGACAACAAATTACAAAGTCTTAAATGCATTCGTGTACATTTGCAATTTAAACATATCATTGAAGACATAATTGTATACAGGCAAATGAACACTCGCCATATGTGTGATCTAATATATTTTGTGCAGAGCACTGTTGTATATACGTATTATATATTCATTATATTCTCAGTTGTTTATTCACAGAAGATGACAACTCGTACATACTATGTATTGTAGACAGATCTGAACTGCGTTTCCTAGTTTATTTGAAATGAAAATAGATTCGTATTATACACACTTTTTTTATAAAAAATACATTATGATTTAAGCATATGTAGCAAAGGATGCAGTCGTTCATCTTGGCTGTCCTCACACATTCCTTTAGTATATCAATGATTGTCAAAAGAAGTATATTTACTTTGCTTTTTGTGCAAAGTCAATGTTTTTGCCATGATAATGACAGTACATGCTTTGAAATAAAAACTGAATAAGTATTCATCAAGAAACTATCAATATTAGTATTAGTATTATTATTATGTTTTAACAATAATGATAGGTATACTTATTATTATTATTAACATTATTATTATTTATCTATGTTCATGCGTTATTTTGGTCGGTCGCGGGATTCCATTCATGTTTTGTACGGGCACATGAACAAACAAGAAATAAGAACTTTAATACATTTTTAGGTGTTTATGCTTCGTAAAATTTTCGTATACCATTTTAGTCAAGTTAACACGGCAGATGCACTTATATGCTCACGCTGCATTATCCTATGTTATCATTATAAGAACATAGTATATCAATGTGCCAACATATGTGGCGTGTTCTGAGAAAACTGAACAAAAAGCTTGTGCGTAAATTGTCATCCCAGATTAGCCTGTGCTAATCAGGGACGACAATTTCCGCTTTTATGGAATTTTTCGTTTACATGATGTTTCTTCTTAGCAAAAATCCAATTTAGGCGGAAAGTGTCGTCCCGGATTAGCCTGTGCGGACTGCACAGGCTAATCTGGGATGACACTTTACGCGCAAGCATTTTGCAAAGTTTTCTCAGAACACGCCACATAGTTCCAGATCAATGCAAATGTGAAGTTACGCAACGTAGAGTAAAATGCTTACTGGACCGTTTCCCACATATCTTATCTGCTCTTTTATTGATTGTTTCACAGATATGAACCTTGATTTCTGATAACCACATAAGTCGGTTTTATAAAATGTTTTTTTTTGTCAAATACTATTTGAATAGTTTGTACAAGGAAACCAGACGTCTGGCGTATACACGGTAATTTTGTTTTGCAGACACTTTCGGTAGAGAACTCAAAACTGTTAATGTTCTTAAATTCTAAGGCTGATTTGAATATTGGAAGATTGCAATAAACAGATAACCAAACATAATGACTGTATTATTATCCATCACCGGGTGAAATGCACAGCGTACATCATTGTTTTATGTTGAGCGTGTTGTGTTGTGTCTTGAATAGTACAGGTAATTGTTCATTTGTCTTAAATAATTAGCGGACGAGACTTTCTTTTAAGAGAATATTTCTGGACTTTCATTATTTCTTTACATTTATTATGTCCACTTGTATAAAGTTTACGTTTCGCAATGAACATGGATGCTACCTTACTTTTCATTCCTTCACCGATGTCATGAAACAGGAACATTTTCCTCCGACAATATCGACATCGGAAATGCGATACATTCGTGAGCAGATAAAAACATGACTCATTGCGCTAGGCACACAAGCTAATCTAATAGTTTCCGAACAGAAAAAAAACATTGGTTATCGTTATCATTATTGGTATAATTGCCGGGAAAGTGTTTACTGATTCCCGATTACACATACACATATAACATTAGCAAAACGACATTGATTGTTCGAATGGATACTATTATCTTGCTTCATTATTTATGACATGTGATTTTCGACTTTCTTACCATTGCTTCTTTATTAAATGACCTTTCCTGTTACATAAGCCACATCACGTGAAAACAAAAGCTGTTTGTACGTTTTAAATTGCTGGTGCAGATAAAAAAATACATACTTTTAGTATAAAATGCGACAAACATATAGTGTGTACAAACATTTATACACCAGAGTAAGTAAATGTCAACGGAAACGCCGTCTTTTTGTGGTGGATCACGTAGTTTGGCTTCGAAATAATCCACAGAAAGTAGTCAGCAGTGTGTATTTATTGGACATGATTAATTAAAGCACATACGTCCTCGTACATTGATACCGTTTCTTCCACACAGAGCAGTGCAAACCTATTGTGGTATTCTATTGGATATGTATCTCTGCTAATGATGTAAAGTGATAGGTATCATAAAGCAACTAGCTTTCTCCCTGAAAGTCTATATATTTCGACACCATGTGCGCAATTAACACTGGATGTTGATATATCGACCCCTTGGTGCAAAAAGGTACTTATATATGTCACATTGAAATTAAAGCTCACATCGTATCTTTTTGCACCAATGGTGCGGTATATGACTTGTTTCACAAAGGTGAACTCTTCGTACTTCCTGATCTATTCGGTCAGGAATTGAGCGTGTCGTGATCTATTATTATTATTTGTCTTGATACATTCATCAAGTGAAGAATACATTTCAGTTAAGATTTACATTATATATCCGACAGATGCAATACACCAATATGCGTGTCTTCAGTTATTGCTTCAATAAGTCCTCTCTCCCTAGTCGGCTAAAGCTATGTTGGACAACCTGACATTATAAACCAGACTTTTCCTTACATGGTTTTTCTACAGAACTCACCGATTCACCCAGCCAGCTGCGATTACCTATATGTTTAAATCAAATTGAGGGCAATCAACATGCATTCAATAATTGACGCACCGTAAGCTTGTCCGAAATGGAAACCGATAAACGAAGTATCTTTGTTATCGTTGACCTGTTGCGACTGTTATGACTCTTATTTTAAATTCTTCCAGATGCTTCTTACAAATGCAATCGGTAACAGTTCAAAGGTCCAGTTTGAGTCAACGCCAATCATCATTACTAGTGGATTTTATTTATGTTCAAACTCGATTCCAGCATATAACGTGGTTGGATAAGAATATTTTTTTCTTATTTTTTAAACATGAAAACGCAACTTAAACCGGAAGCACTAACTGAATACTGGCTGCAATACAAATCTTCAAAGTACATGGTATTTGTCACAGTTTGGTAAGAATGATAAGTTTCAAAAACGAATTTTCAAATATCAAAAGCAGAATTTTAATATGATGTTTAAACAAGCGAACTTACACTCCTGACTATGAACAATGCTAAAATATGGTTTCGCTCATGGATAATCAATATCGATAAAGGATTAAATCGTTTTTGTCGCTTTATCGATTATTTATAAATATGAATTTTAATCAGTCAGCGTTTAAAATATGCTTCCAAGATCTAAAACCTAACTGGTGGATAGTTAGATTTTGCCTCACAATTTCAAGGGTTCGAATACCGGGCACAACAAAAAAAAGTTAAACCTTCGTCTTGATTGTTTTATAATTATTTAGGACTATTCGAAATAACATAGTTGTGTTAGTGAATTCATTTAATTACATGTTTAAAAAATGATACATTACGTCGTGACAAAATCCCTTAAAACATCATGCATGCGTTCAGTGCTATATTTATTGCAGTCGAGTCGGTTTCAGTCGTGATTTATCATTATTATATTTATTTTTTTAATTAGGTATATGATCGATATGGAATGTAAAAGCGTATTGATCAAACCAACAACAGGCTCGGTATGTAAAAACATTTGGACATTTACGGTAATTTCATTACATTACTATATTTACTTATCCAGTACAGCCTGTTTACATCGTTTTAACACATTTTCTAAACCAGAACATCTTTTATTGAAAAAAATATGATTAATGACACTTTGATTGGCCCAATAATTCACCAAGTCTACATCTGGTGGTAATAATACTTTATTTAACGACAATTACCAAGTTAATGGAAGAGTTAAAACACGGAATGCATAAAAAACGGCACGATTCATTACCCATGCATTCAAATAAGAGCACATGCTTTATATATATGTGTGTGTTTATGTGTTACTATCAGTACACATACATTTACCAATTGAACGAAATGATGGATACTTGAGAAACGATGTGCATATGCGTTACACATTTACATACAAGCACTGTTATATATAGATCGTTTAATTGGTGTATGTCCAGATGGGATATATAACTAACATGTGCAATTCAATAATAATGTGTGTTATAGCTGGACATTCACCCGTGAATCCTTTATGTCATTTGAATAATCATAATGTTGCAATAATTGGTATGTTCCACCCGTACAACAAAAGTTTATGAAACAAGGTATAAATTGTCGAACATGGAATACACACGTCTTACTTTTTCGGTCAATAATTCTTTTGATCAGTTAACAGATGTCAGAAATACGTAACAACACTCTCTGATAGTACCGTCGCCTGTTCGTATACTTCATTAACAAATTCACGGTAAAATAATTATTACTTCCGGCTTTAAATACCACCTTAAATAATAATAAGATACCTAGGGAATACATGCATACCATTATGGAGCAACGCTTATCAAGTACGTTAAGTATTCCAAACGGTCTGAGGCCTGCAGGCCGGTAGCCAATTGTATACATCTGGATAACTCTTATCCAGCGGATATCGTTTGGTTATCTTCAATTTAATGATATCTTTTTTGAAGATTACCAAACGTTATCCGCTGAATAAGAGTTATCCTGACTAACACAATTGGCTGCAGGGCGATACATGTACATGTACTAATGCAACCTATTACATTTAATATTTGTCATTGATATTTATAGATTTTTCATTTAAGACTTGAAGAATAATTTGATATCTATAAAGGTTAAAGGTGCGGGTTATAGTCTGCTTCGATAACGTATGCATCTTCAGCGGACTTCGACATTTTCCCCCCGATCACTGGGATTTAAGTCGTCCGTTTACATATGGCGCAGTAGGCAGCCACGGCACATTGACTTATTTCCCTCACAGGTTCCCATTAATACACCTAGGTTGAGAGGAGCAAGCGTGGGATAATTTTTTTCTCAGAAACACCCAGTGCCCTAGGCGGGATTCGAACCAGGAACCTTCCGATCCCTAGACCAGCATCCTACCACTAGACCCCACATATCTATACGTGAATGTTATTGTATCAATGTGCATAACCATGCATACGCATGTTTAACATACTACATAAAGTCCTTCAATGTGTAAGTACTTATTTTGAATGATACAAACTATTGTATTCGTGCACGTCGGATAAATTACTATGATATACTGAAATAAGTACCAGAGGACCAAACAACAAATATACTCAGTGGATAGTATATTAATTATATTTAATGCGATAGAACGGAATAGCTGACGGATATATCACATAACTTGATGTTTTGTATCACCGCCCGAATCAGACAGTGCCCAGGAGAAGTATATATATGAATATGTATACCAGAATTGGAAACATATGGGTGATTAGCGTAATACGTATACAAATAAGTCATTCAATTTGTATTTATCCCCAAACTTTTTGAAAAAAAGGTGGGGATATTGTGGTGATCTCCGCCGTCCGTCTGTCCGTCTGTCCGTCCGTCCGTCCGTCCTGGCCAATATCTCCTCCTACACTATTAGCACTAGAACCTTGAAACTTACACACATGGTAGCTATGAGCATATGTGCGACCCTGCACTATTTGGAATTTTGATCTGACCCCTGGGTCAAAAGTTATGGGGGTTGGGGTGGGGCCGCGTCAGAAATTATCACTCATTTTTTAAGGTTATTTTACATTTACTTCTTCATTTCTACACTGATTCACTTCAAATTGATACTGGACCTCTCTTATGACAATACGGTCAATCTCAACCATGCATGGCCCCATTCCCAACCCTGGGGCACCCCACCCACATNATGCCAAATATCAAGTTGCTATCTTCAATATTGCAAAAGTATTCATAAAATGAGCGATTTTGGCCACATATATTTGACCTCTGACCTTGAAGGATGACCTTGACCTTTCACCACTCAAAATGTGCAGCTCCATGAGATACACATGCATGCCAAATATCAAATTGCTATATTCAATATAGCAAAAGTTATTGCAAAATGTTAAAGTTGGCGCAAACCAACAGACCAACCAACCAACAGACCAACCAACCAACAGACAGGGCAAAAACAATATGTCCCCCACTACTATAGTGGGGGACATAAAAATGAATGTTGCCCAGCCGGACTACCAACTTTTGAAATTGAGTTGCCCAGGCCAAAATCTACTTGCGCTTGGCTCACGGGCAATTACTAATTTCCATCCCTGTCATGTTGTTTCATTGGTTTAATTTCCCATGCAGAATTTGAAACAAAACCAATGAAATGTCTCTTTACTAAGCAACTTCAGTAAATCAAGAATCATAGTTTATTTTACGGTAGCAATTGTGGGTTCCAACGATGGGCATTTGAGCAAATTTGGGTTCCAATTGATGCACTGTTAAGAAATCTATTTATACAAATTTAGTCTACTATTTGAATGCTATGAAATAGCCCCCCTTCTCACCCTAAAAGTTAATAAATAAAATAAAATTATATACAATTATTATTATTTTTAATAACTCTAAAAAGTGAAAAACTGAACAAGAAAATGTCCATTATTTCAGACTGTTATGTTGCCAATAGCTATTGTTACACATGGAAATGCAACACAATACAACATCATTTATACATTACAATTGTATTGACAAAATTTAGTTCAAAGACAAAGAAAAAAAAAGAAGGAAATAGTTCTTAACAATGATTCAAACATCAGATGATTACAAAGTTGTTAACGTGTATTGCTGTAATCATTAAAAACAGCTTTTTTTATTGATTATTCTTGATTGAATGACTCAAAGGAAAATGATTAATTGGCATTGACATATATGAATGGTACCCAGCTGTGGTGGGTGGACTGTGCACATTGGTTTCCTGAGCTCTTCTGCTGGAACCACTTTTACCAATAAATTTAGCAACCAGTCCCAGTCCACCATGCTAATTTTAGCTCATGCTTTATCATGCCCACACAGTATTTTCTCAGGAGCTTTACAGATAAAGGAAGCTGCATTCAGGGAAAGTGAAGGAAATTGTGTTGGGGAACAAGACTGTGCTAGCACTGCCTGTGTATTAAACATTGAATGACTTTCTTTGTTTATGTTGCTGACAACCAAAAATGTTGATTTTAAATTTGGTTTTATTTAAAATGTTTTTATAACTGTTTATGAAATTGATTAATATTGGAATACAAAATCATACAGTTGCGATAGTGCAAAGTGAGCTGTGTATGATAAACAATATTTGATTTGCTTTGTTACTCAATAAAAAATAATTCTTGTGTGAAATTATGGTCCATGTTCAATAAAAAAGAATCTGTAATTCTGGAAGTTCTGTTACGTTTGAAAGAAAAACTATTATTTTCATGTACTTAAAGGATAGTAATCACAATGGTAAATATATTTACTTTTTTAAATAATAATTATGTGGCGTGTGATGTTGGTTAAACATTTTCAGTTAATTTGTGTGCTTGTATTGTCATATAATAATGGTTATCAAAATATTTTATGATAACAATATATGTTTTTAACTGGTTTGGTTGTATATTATTACATGTACTGTTGGTTTTGTTGCCAGTAACTGTGGGTTTTGTTGCAGGTTACTTTGGATTATGTTTTTATTGCGGTTTGTGGGCAGCAGGGTTTGTTACTGGAACTATGGGATTTGTTGATGGGTATGGTCAGTTTTGTTGTTGATAACAGTTGGTTTTGTTGTGGGTGACTGAGGTTTTTTTGTTGTAGATAATGTTGGGTTTATTGTTTGTTTAGCAGTAGGTTTTGTTGTGTTCTTTGTGGGTTTTACTGTGGATTTAGATGTGGGCAACAGTGGGTTTTGTTGTGGGTATCTCGATTTTGTAACAGTGTTAATATGTTGTTAGCAGACTTTGTTTTCATTTCAGACCTGACCCCAGCCGAGAAAAAGCTACTTGACACCATACAGGAGAGGAAGGCACAACTTCTGCTGGAAATACAGGTACAACTTGCACCTTGCCTAGCTGGGCAAGGGTCACCTTACTTTTCAGATGCAGGGTAAAGCTGTGCACCACTTCAGCGGTGAAAATATTTAAAATAATTTGCTCGTAATGACCAGACTTCAGTATATAATTAACACACAGACAAGTGACAATATCATTTTGCAAGGTTAAACTGTTCAATAATTAAAGATTTTGCAATCCCATGCACTTAACAATGCATTAAATATTTAGATGATTTGACACACATCCTATGTCTTCCTTGGGAAGTACAGACACTTTTTTGTTCCCGAACTGCTTTCAAACTTTTCCTAATGTTTCCCTCAAATTAAGTTGATTTCATGTATTTTATTTTTAAGCAATGTTTACATATCTCATGAGTCATTATAGCTTATTGATAAGTACAGTGGGTGACCGTGTACTCTTTAAATGCACATACTCAGGGATTTACTTAAGGTTTAGTCTTCCACTTGCACGGAAGGCCAAGTTAGTTTGAACATTTACTTGCTCATATTGATGAAAGGTTGCTCCTCTTTAAGTTATTTTTATGCCCCCGAAGGTGGGCATATAGTGATCGCACTGTCAGTCTGTCCATCCGTCTGTCTGAAATTCTGTCACACTTTGCGTTTAGGTGTTGCGTTTAGGTTTCGAAAAATGTTGATTTTTTTTTGCAATATTGATCATAGCAACTTGATATTTGGCATGCATGTGTATCTCATGGAGCTGCACATTTTGAGTGTTGAAAGGTCAAGGTCATCCTTCAAGGTCAAAGGTAAAAAATAAATATAAAAAATAAAAGTGGCGCAGTAGGGGCATTGTGTTTCTGACAAACACTTCTCTTGTTTATTGATACATAAACAAACAAATGCATTACAATATGCTATTTAGCAAACAATGCAATGTATTCATCTGAATGATTGCGTAATGCATAACTTTTAGCAATGTTTACATCTGATGTGTTCTTAAAAAAAACAATGTTTTTTTTGCTTCATTTCTTTTACACTAGTAAATATTGTTATTGACACACAAATTATACCCAGATAAAGAAAGACGAACCTGAAATCTTGAAATCTAGAAGTTTTATTTGACCTTCAAACGTAAAGAAACTATACTATACTGAAATCTAGAATTTTGTATGCCCTTCAAACGTAGAGAAACTATATTGCGAGTGTTCTAACCACCAACAATGTTCCTTTGTATTATATGTAATGTTTGAGTGTTGCCACTTGCTGATATTATGAGACGCTATAATCACGAGCATTAAAAACAGCTTGAAAACGCTTTGGAGCCACCAGTCTCATATATGCAGCTTTAACAGCAGCCGTATAGGAAATAACCATACATTAATTATCAACACATATGGGAGCAATCAAAAATACACAAACACTGGGCAATAAACTGACTGGGAGATTCAAGGTAAATGAAACATTGGCGTTGATTAAGCCTGTGTATTGTGGTCTGGCAGATTTCTCACAAGATAAGTGTTCCAATTATTCCTTTTTAGTGCCCAGACTAGTGTGCTTATCAGGTATACCTGGAATCTATATTGTGTTCACTAACAGGTATTTTCAGAGATTTTGTTTAAAAACCAGTTTTCAAATAACCACTAACTCAAAATGTTTAGGGGTCAAAATTCAAAAAGCACATGTTAATGTATAGAAAGTAAATAATTACAATATGATTTTCTAGTGCATTTTGCAAATTTGTATTACTGTTACATTACTATGCATATACATGTTACAATGCACCTGCAAAAAGTCAACATGTGCATTTTAAAATTCTTGCTTAAGTTGATATTTCAAGTTGTTTTTAATCTGAACATGTATATGTACATGTATTGTATACTCGAAATGTTTTACATAATGCGGAAAACTAGCCATTGTAACATTTTGTAAAATGGGTTTTTAAAACTTAAATTATCCTGTGTTTCTTTCTCTTGTTCGAGTAAGTATACAGTCATCAAGTTTGCACTATAACTTAATTAAGATGAGAAGGAAATGCTCTTGAAATAAACAACAACGGGGATTGATTGCTTTCTAAAAGCATATTTTCTGAAAGAATTAACAACAGCCTATTTAAACTGACTGGAGGCTATATGGAACAATGGCACCTGAAGCAAGTGTGAAATCTCACAGAATGTCACAAAATTGATTGTCATTTGAAATGCTGACAGTTTCCCATGTGGACAACTTCTGCAGCAACTTTCCCTAGAGAATTGTGTGTTAGTGATTGTTACAATGTGATTGATGTGTCATAAAACGCCTGGGGAATCGCTGCTCTTTTCATTGATACAGTTGATGTTGATTTTCTGCAGCAATGGGAAACATTATATAAGTTTGACTTGATATTTTAAGAGCTTTTTATGTCCCCCAGTCTATACTGGGGGACATATTGTTTTTGCCCTGTCTGTTTGTTTGTTGGTTTGTTTGCACAAACTTTAACATTTGGCCATAACTTTTGCAATACTGAAGATAGCAACTTGATATTTGGCATGCATGTGTATCTCATGGAGCTGCACATTTTGAGTGGTGAAAGGTCAAGGTCATCCTTCAAGGTCAAAGGTCAAATATATGGGTCAAAATCGCTCAAAAGGGGACATAGTGTTTCACAAACACATCTTGTTTGACATGTGTTGGACTTAGTTTTCAAAACATGCTCTAGCAGAATATATTTGTTAAAATTTACATGCCCGTTTTGTTTCTTTTACATCCTTATAAACATGTCTCTTATTTCCATTGTTCGACAATGGAAAGTGAGAAATGTTAATAAGGATGTAAAAGAAAAAAGACAATGTCTGTTTTATTTTGTGAACAAAGAATTGTCAATATGCATGATTGCTTAATATAATTTCTGGAATAACTTATATGCTAGTTGGTACAATGCAACTTCGCTTCATAATGCAATTCTCAAAACAAACATGTTTTGTTTCAGTAAATAAAGGACGCAATATAAAAGGATGCAATATAGACGTTTTTTGCCCTTTCACTGGAGGACATGTTTTTATGTCCCTGGCATCTACTGATGCTGAGAGGCAAATAGTGATTGGTCTGTCAGTTTTTGCATCCAAATACTTGGTTAACCCAAAAATGACTTCTTTAGTCTAACATCAATACCGCTTGCTACAAAGCTTTAATACTTGCATAGGTGTTATCTATGGAAACTCAAAACACAACCACCTCAACTGACCGCATTTTGATATTTACATTGACCAAGTTTGGACTTACACTACTTCAGAAAGTCCAAATTCTTGTAATACCCTTTATTTAGTGTTTTGTATAACATCAATATTCCTTGCTACATATGTACAAAGCTTTGATGCCATCATGGCGTCTTTGATCAACATCTGCTTCACCTGACCTCATTTTTATCTTGACCTTGACTGTCCTTAGACTTATACAAATAGGCCAATTCTGATAAGGCGTCCACCAGGGGCATATGTGTTTATTGAACACAGCATATTATTTAATAAACAAACATCTTCATGGTTTAAGTGTGTCTTATTCTAAGTTGCGTCTAATGTTGGAGAAATTACTGTAAATATTTGTTCAGTGGCCATGATCTTCATAATAACAAAGTGGCAATGTATTAGCTTTTTCACTTATTCATTTAAAAAGCTTTTAAGGATAACCTGGATAAGTGCACTCTTTATTTCACAGCATTACATTTTTTAGTTTAACAAGTTGAACAATTATTTTATCCTTCTATTGCTCTACTTGACATCTTGTCATTAAAACTTTTATCTAAAATATATTCACAGCTTTGCTATTTTCACATATACATTTATTTAAAAGTAACACGCCCACTTATTTTGTTTTATCCCTTTAAATTGTATGCTTACGTCCGACATTAGACCAACAAATATTGTATACCATGAAACCCAGGATTGACAAAGGAGGAGTATTCCAGTGACAGTTTGTTTAACAGTGTGACACATGTACTTTGTGACTGCTGTGTTACTTAAATGTCTCCCAGTCTGGAAATTTTCTAATTTGTCCACAATGCTAGAGACGTATGTGTGCTTACATGTATGTATTCAGGCCTAATTGCATTTAAAGAGCTTCTGAAACCTTTCTGTCAGTTATGGGCTTCACTGCATCTTTTGCAAATTAAAAGAACATCACTTTTAAGTCCTCTTTCTGGCTTTAGAATTTTAGACATCTCTTCGAGTACAGAAAACTACACTATTATATGATGTATGTGAATGACTGTCATGGCTTTTTTTNAACAAACACAGCGTATCTTTTTCGTTACGGTCTATATTATGTGGTACACTAATAAGATTAATAAGACAATGAGGAGTGATTATTGCGTGATG
This sequence comes from Dreissena rostriformis, assembly GCA_007657795.1. Taxonomy (NCBI): domain Eukaryota; kingdom Metazoa; phylum Mollusca; class Bivalvia; order Myida; family Dreissenidae; genus Dreissena; species Dreissena rostriformis. The sequence continues at coordinate 257,784 of VMBQ01000004.1, read as the reverse complement.
TTTATGCTTTTCTCAATTTGAAGCCATGGCGAACCCATAATTGATTGTAATAATTGCCTCATAATTATATGTCTACATGTCGAATTTTATATTGAAACATTAGGCGGTGCCCATTGTGATTTATCGGCATTTTCTTTCATTTCAGACTCATGCAGTTCCCAGAAATAGTATGTTGGTCAGTACAAACGTTCTACCGAAAACCGTCGACTGCGTCTTTGTTCTATTGCCCAATCAAGCCCTGAACATCAAATATCCTGTGTATTACGAAACACAAACTTTAGATAAGCACGTGCCGTCTGTCAAAACAATAATTGTATACATGTAGGTCAGTTAACATATCGAAGTAGCTCACACTGTGAATTCCCATATACATGATCTCGGAAACGAGACTTTAAAATATCGATATTTATTTTCAAATTCTAAAAATAAATGAGAACCAACCAACAAACACCATACACAGACGACACAAAATATGAATAATTTTGACAATTTAAATAAAAACAAATGTTTAAATACAAAAAATGACTTGTACATGTTATGATATCTAAATATGAATCAAGTTGTTTATTGGTCATTGCAAAAGAATACGAATTGTACACAATGCTTTATTTTGTGAAATCAGTGTACAGTACAATAATTGTTTCAAAGAGTGTAACGATAACGATACAGTGTGTTTGCTTTTTTTTTATTCAAAGGAATTGTAAATGGCAAATCATTCGCGAGATACCCCGGTACTTTAGTTAAAATTCACTACGAAACTTTTAACAGAAATTTCATCAAGTCTTTAAATAGAAACATAATATTATGCCGAAATTCGTTTGAAACTTTAGACAAAAAGAAGTTTGTTTTTATAAATTTGAGCACTGTTTTCATCAATATTTACCACAATTTGATGTTAAAAATGGAATATATGGGATTATCATTGTTTTGACAGATAACGTAATTGTATGAAGTATGCAGAGAAGCTGACGAAATGTTAACACAATCGCGCAATCGCGCAGAAGTCAATATATCAGCGTATTATCTGTATCTGTTTCTAATTTTCGTTCAGTTGAAAATCATTTTACATTTTAATAGTTTACAATTAATATTTGTTAATATTTATACTCGGGTAATCGCCGCGTGTAAAGACGCGACGTGATTCTGCGGATCGATGCCGAGGCAGAAACAGCTTCTTAGCGCAAGCGAAAATGCTTGTTCATGTGTGACGTCACACAGCAGGAGAGAACAGGGGAGAGAAGCGAATCAACGCTTTGCGAGTTACGATCATAAAAGTTAACAAAATCATCCTTTTTATGTTAAAGACAACACTAAAACATTATTTACCCGATAATTTAATCATATTTCAATGTAAATAGCGTTAAATATGTTGACTTTGGATTTTCTCTGAAATTGACCTTTAACTATACAGACCAGCTTTTTTTTTATATTTAAGAATCCAATTTACGGTATAGCCTGTTTGGGTGAATTAATATTAATATGTGAGGTTTATGCAAATGTCTCATTAACATCTTAACAAGTGTGATCANACTCGAGGCTCCGCCTCTTGTGTGATACGTCATCACACAAGCCACTCGACTGATACAAACTCTTGGAACAATTGACTAGCGTAATATTCCGTACGTATTTCAATAAGCGTGTCAATCTCTCTCTTATTTGAACTAAGTGTAGACTAAGTAGACCACACCATCCTAATCTGACATGTATGCTGATGATGTAACAGTTCACTGTAAGGGGAATAATATAACGATGATAGATTGCAAACTTTAAAACGACTGACTAAGGTCACAAAATTGGTGTATGATAAATAATATGGCAATCAAACCTGATAAAACTACTGGCATGACTATAGGATCGCGCTGAAAATTTAAACATTCAGAACATCTAATTTTGTTTGTAAATAGCTCAAACATAAAACATGTTGCAACACATAAAATTCTAGGTATCCATATTGATAAACATTTAAATTGGAAGGCCCATGTTGATAAAACTTGTTCAAAACTTGTTTCGTAATAATTACTGTTCAAGCGTATACAATATTTCCTAACGCCTGAGATGAAAATTATGTTCTATAATGCGTACGTAACACCAATTATTGATTATGGATGTGTCACATGGAAATATGCAAATACTAGAGACATAAACAGAATATCACAACTACAAAAAAGATTTTTTAGAGTTATATTACGTAATGATTTAAATATAAATGGATTATGAGTAATCACAAAAAATTCAATGGCTTTCTTTTGAAAACAGATGTAAATATTTCACAAGTATAATTATGTACAAATCTCTTCATAATTTAACGCCCACATATATCGACGACCTGATAAAACTGGTCAAAATCAATATTTACAATTCAAGATTGATATCAAACAATGATTTGACGCATACAACACCTCACTCAAACCTTTTAAAAAAGTCGTTTAGTTACTCTGGTATGGAAATATGGAACCACATACCGGTAAGTATTCGACAATCTCTCCTCACTCTCACCACTTTCAAACATAGGCTTAAAAAATATTTCCTTACTGAGGCGCAAAATGAGTCTCACGCGTAGTAACATGTTCTGTCTTTCTCTTATTCAAAAGTCAAATACTCCAAAAGTGTAATAATGATTACTGTAGATTTAATTTCTGCAAACAAATATATACATATTGCTTTTTCTAACTATTTATTTCGCAAGGAGGTGCAGGCTATTCTTCATAAAAGTTGTGTGATTTCATATCCTATTGTGAACACTGGTCATGAATGTTGTTTGCTGTAATTATAATATTTGTGTATATTAGCCACTTTCTGTCAATCGTAAACTATTTCAAAAATAATATATTTCACCTTTTTAAACTCTGACTTTGTACAATAATGTACGCGGCTGTTCTTGTTAACTTCTTGTTATTGTTATTTGTCGTGTTAATTAAGATATGGTAATTGAAGTGTGTATATGTGTGTGTATGTATGTGTGTGTGCGTGCCTGCGTGCGAGTGTGTGCATATGGCAAAATGTAACCAACAAGAAATTAATATTCTTAAATACTTTTTGTAAATAAATAATTGTTCCTTGAGACCATGTCAATATTAAAAGAAAAGTTAATAAAATAAGAAAATGCATGTAATAAACTTGCTTTATATGACACATCTATTACACTGTTACAGTACTCTTATGTCCGTCAAAGTCTTACTAATGTATTTATGTATTGTGTTAATTCAGTTGTTTTTTATACCCATTGTGATTAGTATAAAAATGTATCAACAAATATATACATGTTCGCATGATAATGCAAAAATGCATTATACATACAATAGTTGTTTGAAGGCTTCATTGAAAATAAGATTGCCAATGATAGACTGTTTGCATGACTTTGTTTCAATGTGTTGTCTTAATGAGTAACCTTCGAAAAATAAAGAGCTTATTATAATTATTATAGTGTAAGTTGACTTTGTACGTCTTATTGAATAAAATTAACATCTATTACGATGGGAAAAGAAAAACCAGGCGAGGTTGTTATTTATATTATTTTAAAATGTAGGATAAGCACCTGTCAGCCCGGGCCAGTCCCAAAACGATTTACCAAAAATATCAGTTGCCTAAAACATACATTATCGTCATGGTATTAAAAAGATTGAACTACAAATATATTCTCTGTACGCATTGTGCTTTTTTAATGCGCGTGTGACTGACCAAAGAAAGTTACATTATGTATTATTTCACCGCGTTGCTATTAAATGTATTACGTCCAAAAGGTTTATTTAGAAATTCCACATTGCCCCAATTACTGTTTTAATACTAAGATGGGGTTGAGATGTTTCGTAAAAGTATGCACTCCCTAAAAAGCTTTATCAATACGGGTGTCAGTCGATATTAAAAAAATAAATAATATTCCTTTAGAGTTATTGACCTTTTATTTTGGAAACTTTTGCCCAGATCACCACAATGATTTAATTGTTGTCCCTTAAGAATTATTGTATGTTACGATTTTATGTACGTAACTATGATATACTGACATTTCCAGTTTGAAGGAACATAAAAAAAACACAAACAGGACAAACATATATCAAAATAAACGCCGAATAAAATGTAAAATTCATAGCACGTCGCAACTTAACTATACAGACCAGCTTTTTTTATTTATTCAAGAATCCAATTTACGGTATAGCCTGTTTGAGTGAATAAATATGTGAGGTTTATGCAAATGTCACATAAACATCTTAACAAGTGTGATCAGAGAAACATATCATAGATAAAACGACAAAGCGAGCATTGCTATAATCTGAATCAAAATACATCAAGTGAACAAACGATGAACTGCTTCTCTACAATATAATATACAGTCATTAAATACGACAATAATTGACGATAATGCTGCATTGCAGTGCAATTATATGAAGAGACGTTTTTTAAAGAATTTAGCACTGACTTGATTAAATCGCAATTGCCAATTTACAGACAGACATAATAGTTTATTAAAGTCTCACATTTGTACATAAAAACACAGTAAAGCAGCACAAGTGAACCGTGATAGTCGACCGAATTTAAAGCTACATAGTGCTCTGTATCTGAATTATTTGATTGATTGAATATAATATCAAAAACGAAGATGTTTACGTTATCATATCATACTGTAGATGTGACGGAATATAAAATGGAAATAAAATAAACTGTTCATTGAAACTTGATAGCACCGAGCAAAACGTGGGTCACGTATAAAATAAAATTCACGGTTATTATTATTAAAGTCGTTTTGACAGAATAAACAAGACGCATTCTGTTTTATTCCAGAGGTCAATGGTTTAACAACCATTGAGAGACGTATTCACTTAATTAAAATGACTGGGTGCTTACAAGTTGAAGGTACTCGTGTGTTGATAATATTATATCGAATCGTGGGACTGTAAACCACGGATGACGAAAAACGAAAAGTTCTAAAATACCGTATTTTTTACAATTATTAGTTTATATTGATTAAAATATCACGACTGGTAAATAACATTACTTAAAAAAAAAAATTTTTGTTTATTTTTACTTTATTTTTGTATTTATTTATTTTTACTGGGTATGCATACCAGGTAACTACCAGTTTACTATAAATAACGCAAGTCGATTTATCAACATCGTCACGTGGTAAACCCAGGAATGCAAATTGTGCATGCGCAGCGAATTGTATATATATTTTTTTTATATAAAATGATCAATCTACTTGCGTTATTTATAGTGTGTATTTTGTTATGTCACCTTTTTTCGCGATGTACTTTCAATTTCACATCGCGAAATTGTATTACCAAATATACTGAAAATATGAACTTTGTTCAAGTAATGTAATATATCAGTCGTGATATTTTAATCAATATAAACTAATAATTGTAAAAAAATACGATATTTAAGACCTTTCCTTATTCGTCATTCGTGGTTTAAAGTCCCTTAAAGCGTTTACTCGTATATATTGCTCACAATGCAGTAGGTATATACCTTACCTAATTTGATGTTGGTGCAATTTGAGAACGTCATAGAAATATGCACTTTGCTTTTTTACAATGAAGTTTTTAATACAACTGCAATGCAAAAAGGTCATTAGTTGCACAAAATGTCACCGGATACACTTTTATTTTATTATACTAGATAACATTTGCTCTCTTATCAAATCCTTAACGGAAATACGGTTTTGCATTTGAACTTTCTTTATTATTAATATTTGTTACACGGTTATCACTGCGCTTATTTAAGAAATAAAATAAAAAATTAAATAAAAAGCGAAGTATATTACTGACTTACATTTTTAACAAATAATTGTTGTCTAATAATATTAATTTAAGCGCGTACATAAAAGTAACGTTTTAATTTCATCCTATATTTTTACACTTGCATGTGACACGTTTTAATCTCGACCCGCCATGAGTTACATACACTATAAAATCATGATAGAAATCTTCAACGCACTATTTCTTTGTGAACACATCAAAGCAGAACGTTCTGGTAACATCTACATGTTTTATTTATAATTATTGGTACACACATATTTGAAAAATATAATTCTTCAAGTAATTGGAGAAACAAAGGCCAAGAAGTTATTACAGACACATGTAAAACATGTTCATAATTCCAAAACTCTGAGACAATTCAATGAAATAAAAATTCCTCGTAATATGCCTTTCTTCCTCTTTGTAATGACGTGTTTATGTAATATTTGAATAACTAAGGCTATTATTTCAGAGAAATATATCGGACAGAAAATTATTAATAATATTGTTGGTTCAGAATGTGTCTCATAATTATAAGACAAATCCTGTAAACGGACGCGCAACTCCTTATTACAACGAAGCCTTCCACGTCGTGTGCTTAAATATCAGACAGTAAACGATGACGAATAACCTGGTTAAGAGAGTCTGATGGGGGACGGTCGGACGGACGGCAGAAAGGCGACTATATGCTGCATCCATCCGCATGTTTGCAAGTAACAAAACATAACGTGATCTTTGTTATTTCTTTAAGTATGCACACCATCACACACACAAGATTGTCGTTTAGATCTAGTTCTGAGATGACATGCGAGTTGGTATTAGTAATTAAGAAGAAAATAACAGCTGCCTTAGCAAAAAAAGAAGTCTTGATTTACGTCATCAGTCCCCAAGGCAACTGAACTGCTGTCACACGAACATTGCTCGCAACCTGATGACACAAAGATAAAACCTAATGGAGTATACTTATGAGAGTGGGAGGCACGTTAGATGAGACGATTGTGTAATTACTAAGTATTACTCCAAGAAAGCAACGGAATGACGTATATCAGAATGATACAGATTTAAAACTTCATAAACTGCTACATACATCAGACAATGAAGACCTAGTATAAGATGAAATCGTTAATCTTTGAAATGTATAAATATGAATACCGTATTGCATTTATTGAGTTTCATAAAGACAAAACAAAAACTATAAGTTTAAATTAAAAATGATTTTGAGATTGTGATGTGTAATGTTAACTTAAAATTATGATAAGGTTATTGAGATATTAACTTGGTTCTATAGAGAGCAACGAAACTTGCACCAAAACATTGAGTAAACGAGTTTGAATATCCCTTAAAATATCTTGCCACAAATGTGTTCAAAGCAATGGGTGCTAATGTATGATTGCTTTCATGCAGATTGGAATAACACATATATTGCTTTTCCATAGCAAAATTACTAATTCATAAAGCAATCACAAATGCGGTGCTTAAATCTGATGATTACACCTTTTTGAAAAACTGAGAAGCATCTTTATGGCACTGTATTCATATTTATTAGAACTGTTTAACCTGTTAGTTCGAAACTGTATAGTAGTATCTGATATAACCTAACAAAATTGCTTTCTTACTCTATTGATGACGCACACATTGTTGGCCGGATTGTTTATTTATGTTGAACATGTAATTGTTTTATCGACTATTTGTTTTCTGTGATTTGTACACGTACTCTCCATTGGCGGTTTAAATGACGTACTATAATATGGGTTTATGTTTTCTATTGTATCGTTGATGGTAATAGCTAATCATGGTTATGTTTTATATTAAAATGTGTGCTAAATAATACAAAAATACACTCACATGTGCCTGAGTGTGCATTAACATATCCAAATTGTATTATTCAGCAACATATCTAATTCCACGTCATTCGAATGCTGTGGCGACAATTAGTCGATATAAAGATTCCGTCGAAGAAAACCAACCTATCACATTCCACCCAACCAAATTGATGCATGCAACAATTTAATTAATACACCAGAAGATAAGACAGCTGCACCAGAAGATTTACTTCAATCGATGATGTTTTATCATAGTGTCTGCTGTGATTATTTGTTATTCATTTTAAATAACGTGTTCGCCCATGCATGCGTACGTATAATCACAAATAACGTATAACTCCAATGTTTCGAAGCTTAATATATTAGCCATTATGCTGTGAATTATTATGCCATTTATACTTCACACTACATGTATTAATGAAAAGTTAAGTAATTAAATAAAAAAAAAATACTGAAAAGAATAATTCCCGATAGTTTCATCAGTAGCCGGAGTAGGGATTACTTATTTTATTTCAAACAAATTTGAAATCTAGTTTTGATGCATGGTATGTCACTGTCCTTTATAGCAAATCATCACAAATAAATAAACAAAAATATAGGTTAATTCTAATAGTACAATAACAAGTCACAAATACACTCAATATTAAATTTCTAAATATTAAAATCATAAATTTTGTTAACTGTTAATTATCATAGCTGAAACTTTTTTTTCTATCGTTTTGTGCTAATGACAAAAATACTTGGAGAGAATTGATAAAACCATCAGCCATAGGAGATGGTCATCTTGGTACAAACTTAATTTTAAATCCAGAGTATTTTTTTACGATTCTTTGCTCTGCGTGTAATTTACCGCCGCTTATGTGCTTAAAGTCACCTTTCCAAATCAATGACGTTGCGAAATAAATAAAGAGACAACAATTTATATAAGCAATCCATTTCAGAACACTCTTCCATCATGAATCTTTGTTCATATTGTTTAAGAAAACTCATTTACGTTTTCATGTTGTGACCATGAAATATAAGTTTTTCTAAAGCTTTACCGCAATTTGTATTGTTTAATTTATATTTTGTTTCTTCTCGGGTCCAGATGGTCAGAGTCGTTATGCATATTGGTAGGGCCAGTAGCAGCTCCAATAACTTGCGTCTGAAATGCACGGCAAATAATCATGTCAATCCAACATCGCACTTTATTATTGATTTCCTTACAAAACTTCTTCACATCAATCAGTGATAGTTAGGGCATAAAACGTTACTAATATAAATAAAATATCAAACGCTCTAAATAAAAAGAAAATATTTTTGCCACCAAATGGAATATTTTCTCAGTTTAGCATTTATTCTCACATGTAACTGCTAAAACTGTTTCACGGTAATACTCTGAAAGCAAAAATGAACATGTACATCCTCTTGTAATCATGTGCTGCATTACGTTCTGCCAGAAATCAAGTAAAACGAAATAGCTTCTGAAATTTCGTTGTCGTTTGTTTATTTTTGAATGGCACAGACACGAAGAGATCCAATATATTATCAGTAAAATTGTTTTAAGATCAGCTTTTATATCGCAATTTTTTAAGGAAATTTACATAATCTATTAAACAAGAATTACACCCTGGGAAAACCGCTCTTAAAAATATAACGATCAAGTTTCATAAAGATCCGGACACTGGATTCGTTATTTCGAAGAATAAGTGCTCATAAGGTTTGACTTGGTCAAGAAATAAAACCAATAGTGAACCAATTCAAACTAATTGATTAAATACCCGCGCCTTCTTCTTTGATGCGACAGTTTCAGTACGTTGTAACGGTGAACTAGCGTGATTATGTCCATTTGCATGTTGAATATGTGTAAAGGTTTTTATTTGATGTGACCATTTAATAAGTTGGTTGTCGGTGTTAAATTTCGATTCATCAATAATTAAAATAAATAATAATGGATAACATTTCAAAATAAAATGGACGAACATAATATCAAGGTATTTATGTTTATTTTACGACTGCAACGATAACGATTAAACAACACATTAGTTCAGTTAACTAGTTTAATGACATGATTGCAATATATTTTGCCTTCCAATAAACATCACACAAATGAAATCGAATGTAAACGTACAAAGTATTCATTAACATATCTATATAATATATTATGCAAGTAATAGAGTGGGATATAATGGCCGCAGCGTTAAACAGAAACAGCCGTTGGTAAAATTATGCCTACCGGAGGTGGACGATCACACGTTGAATTACCGATGTGAAGTAACGACGCTATACTAGCAACACCGCCTACCCAAAATAAAAATGCTCTTGCTCATCAAGCGACCGGGCCAGGCAAAACCATTTACTTGATTGGGCTAGACTGAGCTCTACCAGTCGCTTGACCAGTTATTGCTCAAACAGCTATTATACCTTTACACAACACTTTTTATATCAATTATCATATCAATAATCGCTACACTTGCATTCACACTTTTACATGACTCTTTTAATGTCAATGATCGCTACACTTGCGATCACACTTTACTTGATCGCTACACCTGCGATCACACTTTACTTGATCGCTTCACTTGCGATCACATTTTTACAATCAGCGATACCACCTTTTTGGTTGAGCGATTGTACCTTTACCACCACTTTTTATACCAATGGTCACTTGACCATTAATCGCTCGACCAGTACACACTTTTTAACTCGGACATATAAAACCAATAATCGCTCAACCAGCGATTTGACACATACAAGTTTTTTTCCCTGCGGCATTGCTACTATTGTTTAAGCTTAACCTCTTAATTACTTGGAAGTACCCGGAAGGGCTAGGTTGATACACTACGCCTGAAGCCCAGAGTCCATTCGAGCCGATGTGTTGAGTCTTTGTCGCTTAGGTAAGCTTGTAGAGATAAATGTTGTAGAATAAGTACGCATGCCCATCCAACCCCCACAAATTCTGGTGCGGTATTGTACGAAAGCCACGAGTTGACCGACAAACTTTTGGTAACATGTGACGTGGCTTTTTAACTCGCTCTTGAAACCAGCGATTACACACGTTTTAAACACGGTCATAAGCACAATAATCGCTCAACCAGCGATTACACACTATTTAACTCGGACATTTCATACCAATAATCGCTCAACCAACGATTTGACACATACAAGTTTTTCCCCTACGGTATTGCTTCTATCTTTTAAGCTTACATGTTAAACGCATGAGTTGTGAATATTTTTATGTTTATACTTTTCACATTAAGATACCGGTATATATAATTAATGCAATTTTCCACAATTTCAGATCATTTTTCTATTTCATTAGATGAATAAAAACGATTTCTTCCCTGTGTCTACTATACCAAGAAAACAGATAATAGTTTGTTCTTTTTGAAAAATAGAGCAATGAAAAAATACATGAAAGTCGTTTTCAATGACACAGGTGTTTTTTACATTAAGACAATGTGGACAAAAAAATATTTAAGAGCATGCTCTATACCAAGATGTCGTCCAGTTTTAATAATAAACTTGTGGTTGGAGTATCTGTACTTTGCACATGCTTTATTTATAGGAGAATGGTAATTTTAAACGAAAGATATTTTTCTTGTTCAAGCAATGATTTATATTTTTAACACCAAGACGAGTCGAATAAAGTACCTGACGATTGTTGCTTGTGACAATAAATCGGGCGATCTTTGAACAGGTGTAAAAATACATCAACATTACCTACATACAGATAAACCCAGACATGACCACATCCTTAATTAAATAAGACATTTTAACAGAAGTAGCCCAATTTGTCCTTCCGTTTTCATCCTGGCGTTTCAACATATTATAACAGTTTTTGGTATATCTATGTAATGACATGTGAATTAGATTACACCAGTGTTTAAAATACTTGAAATGATATTGTACACATAATTCAAATCAACCAACCTCCCCAAGAGCTATCAAAAAGTTTAAAATACTCTTTAATGTCAATTTTTCCAGAAAAGCCTTGGTAACTTGTATAGCATTATAGATATTATCAGCTTGCATTGCCAACTTAGCTTTAGCCTTGAACCAACTTAATTGAGGAGTAAACAGTAAACCAATGTATGTGTACAATGACGTAACGTTTACACGATTTCCATTATAGAACCAACTGTTATATTACCGCAATAAACAATGTCATGGAAAATCGATACTGCGTTGTAATGGCGCAAATATAGGTTAACCACATTTCAAGGTCTTGCCTAACAGCTCGCGTTATACGTATGCGGTGAAATGCATTTGTTATGCAGCAGGTGGTGTTAACTGATATCCTACAACACGGGCGGCCGGCTGGAATCGCCCTGCAACGAAGTTAATGGACCCTAAGTAAATGGACCCTATAAGCGATTGCAGCTGTTTAATAAATTAATTTTCTGTTTGTTCACGATGCAATTAATGTTCTCCTGTAACTGCACAATTTATAATTAGGGAATGTGTACCAAGAAAGAAAATAACATAACCTGTCATAACACATTATAATCTTCTCTTTTCATAAAATCATATTGGGAAATTTTGTTTTAAACCTCCGAGTTTTAACTTCTTATTGGAAATAGAAATATTGTAATTGACAAAAAATAGTTTAATTAACACAGAATTTCTTTAAAATTAAATAATGAATTCATAAAATCAAGTTAACAATTTAGCAACACGTAGGACAAAATTGTTCACTTAAATACATGTTCGCTAAGTTTTCGCAAAATTGTCGCTGTTATCTGAGATTCAGGCGTTGTGCAGGACAAATGTTTTTCGAACAAATGCCAGATACACTAAATATCGTGTTTCAGTAAGAAATGATAACAAACTAGCTGTGCTCAGACTGAAAACAAGCTAGTAATATAAAGGTTGAGATAGAAACAATTAAGTATTGGGTTTCCGTGAGATTTTTATAAACAATTTGCTGTGAGGAGAAAAAGAAGAGTTTTGAAAGAATAAAACAAATGTGCAGAACCAACGTCAAAACGAGTAATTATTATGATATAACATGCTATATTGCCCAAAACCATGTAAATATTATGATATATAAAATATCTAATACTGTCGTAGTAGAAAGTAGACTTGCTACAGAACCTTAATAAGAATAGCTGATAGGCACACACTTATTACATGTTTTTTTTGTGTACTTAACTAAGATTATTTGTTTAAAATACTATGTCCATTTGTAACTGAAATGTTCTGAATACATTTTTCGTAAATTAAATTAAATGTTCTAAGCGCGTTCACATAATCGCCCCCTCGCAATGTGTTGTTTCAGCGAGACTGGCACGTGCGCGGCAGAGTCATTGTGAGCTTAACGCCGTAATTTGTGCTACTGACCCGTATTCCGGGGTCGCCCCATTTTTATTTGCTAAATTAAGACTTATCATAACACATTAGATACTTCTCTTTTCATAAAATCCATTGATTCCACTTGCTTCCTTTTTCTGCCGCGAGGCATTTCCGAAGATTGCTCGAGAAATAAATTGTTAACGTTTTTGACGATCTGAACACCAGCACATGCAGTTTACAAAAGGCGGACTGACATCATATAACGTGGTACGGAAATTGCGTAATTCTATTGTTCTAACGATCTCGACCAAGGCCATCCGAACATAGCGTATTATAACGAAACATACAAAGTATTCCGTAATCGTATCTATAGAAACCTGTAAACAACAATCGTTTCCGCGAAAATAAATATTATTAATTTATATTCATAAATTATTAAGTCTTAGTTAAACATAGCCATTACGGGTGCATGAAAATCACATGTTCGTAATTATGGGATTTGTTTTTCAGGCACTACGCAAAAAACACTTATTACTACCTTAATGACATTTTTTTACTAAGTTCCAGCCCACTGGGTCAAAAATGGCCACGCAATGTTTTCCTTATATGTTTATATTGAAAAATATCATCCTCTGAATATGTCCAAATGTTTTTTATTGGTTATGTAATGTTGTATTGACATTTTTGCAAAGATTTACACAAAAAAACAAAACATTTAGAACCTTTGTTATCTGAGTCCGAAAAGTGCAAAGCTTTCACACTTGGAAATGTACAATGATTAATAGGCTCTATGATCAGTTTGTAAAAAAAGTAAGTCCCTGGGGTTAAACATGGCCGCGCTCAATATGTCACCAGTTTTACATAGACATATATAGGGAAGACATTTTAACAATCTTCTTATCTAAGACCGCAAAGTCCGAGGCTTTCGTGTTTGTTATGAAGCATCATCTAGACCTTAACTACAAAATTATGCAAATTATTCCCTTTGGGTTTATAGTGACTACATGAGATTTTTTTGATATTCTCGTTCGAAAAGGTTAAGCCCATTGCTTTCCTGTTTGATATTTAACATCAACTAAATGTAATTTACCAATTTGTTCAAATTATGCCTCTGTGGTGAAAAGTGGCATTGGTTTAACATTGACGTATACAGGATAAACATTTTAAAATCTTCTGATCTGAAACCGCAAATCTTTCATATTTGGTATGCGGCATCATATTCAGTACGTAAACTCAGATATTTCTCTGCAACGATCCAGTGTCACATTTTCTTACAGACTTTATTATAAAAATAAATTTCTTTCCTACAAGAAATAAGCCCATTTTTGTATTATTTGTATGTAACATCAGGCAAGTGATCCTCTAGTAATTGTTTTCCAAATTATGCATCAAGAGTCAATATTGGCCAAACGCGTGTGGTTATGTCTTGTATTTGTTTAAGATTTCATAGCTAGTTATGTTTACATTATGCCCTGGCTTTCAACAGTAGCCAAAACCAGGGGTTTCGAGAATTATACTACTGAGCTACAGTTTCCCTAAGTCAGAGTTCAATGATGCGTATGATCCTTTTGTTTGAAATACTTATTGTAAACATAGCACTTCTTTCATTGATTATGATATGTTTGTGTTGATAAATAACTAACGAAACATGTTCTCGTTTGTATTTTCAAGTCAGACGACCACATGGACGGTTGATAATAAGATGAATTTTGGACCAGTCAATCCCTTTTGAGTCCTGTTTGATGTATCCTTGCTATGGTATATTGATACTAAGTTTTTTGTATTCGTTCCTAGCCTGATATATAACACACGATATTGCATTTACCTGTTTTTTTTTCTTGTTATCAAGCATCTACTTCCCCATTCTAATGAAATAATTAAAAAAAAACACACAACGAATATGCATTTTTGGCGTAAATGAATATGTCGTATGACGTTTGGCAAAATAATCCTGACTTGAGTATATGTGATTTATATTTGTTAAGTACGTTTCAATTTGTGTTTGTTGTTTTTGTTGTTATGTTTTGATACAATGTAATTTAAAAAAAAATATTTTGATCTGATTTATTTCTACCACATTCAATCTTCATGGTCGGTTCCGAGTAATATGTCTTGCCTCCAAACATTGTCTGGTATTAACGTTACTGAAGTGATATACAATATTATATCTGACAGCTTTGTATTAGGTAATTATCAGCGTAGAGGTATGGCAAAAATTAGGTAACTGTCTTAGCCGGCATGGGCAACTTTATTTATTAACGACGTTATGTTGTGGCGTCGAAAACAATCTTACTGGTCGTCGTAGAAACATACTATATTGCAATTGTGTAAAATAAAAGTCAGTCAACTTAAAACTCAGATATTCGTCGCCATCAAATTGACTAATCATGAACTGTAATACATGATGCTGATGCTGGTCGAATTAGATTAACTTTGGCGGTGCCTTGGTAATATTCAATGCACGAAACGATCAGAGATACATGTGTTCCAAAAGGATTGGAATGAACATGGATGCGTGTTTAAAATTTTAAAATTGTAATTTCCTGTCATATATTCAAGTGTAGCCACTTGTAAATATGTTTAATTTATAGTTTACGGTACTATTGTAAAAGATAATGGTTTTATTCCACGCGTTAGAGAGCATCGATTGAAATGAAAATATGTTATAGTTAAGATAAGATAAGTATCTGGGATATTTGCCGCTATGTAGCTTTATGTAATTCATGATGCACAAAAGACATTTATGCGAATGATTGCCTGTATTAAATAGGTTACTGCCATAAATAAAGGACTTCGTGCCAAAATAAGATTTCTCTTCGTTTGACGTATTTGCGATTTGACTTTGTTTCTGTTTTAACATACCTGCTTACGGTCTTGGTGAATCACATGGGTTTGATCGAATCGCTATCATTTTACCGTAGCTCTTTATATATCGATAACGAACAGGATGTATGTTGTTCACAAATGTTTGTTTAACTATTCGGAATATGCGTCCTAGACAACAATTGTTTTTTTTAATGGTTTCAGCGATGAATAACCGTACTCCTAATATGATAATTGCCCCAAAAACCTTTCTTCTGTTTTGCTAAAAGGTTTCTGAGTTTTGTATGCGATATCCTCTTAGGCAGAACGGTTAAAACCAAGTACAGATGATACTGCAATCAAGTAAATACAGGTCATTTTCGCAAAACAAGGTACAGCAGTTTCATAGCCAGCAATTTACACATAGTGATGTCTGTATTGCATCTGTTGGGTGAAATGAACCGTTAATCTGCTAGCTATGTGCCATGTCAATTGGAAAACGAACACAATACCAGTATGGAAATAGTGGTTGCTTTACAAATCCGCGGTTAAAACGGTCCTGATCTGCCAAACAAGTACAGTAAAGCCATAGCCGTAAAATCGATATTCCGCCACACAGAATCTGTATCTGCGAATAACATAATGATCATTCTAGTATAAAGAATGCAGAGTGGGAAATTGTGGAAATTGACCAATAACGCGTTGAAAAGCAAACTGTACGCAAAGCATGGTATATACAGATAAAAAAAGTAAAGGCATGGTTTAAGATTGAGCATAAAATGATTCATAAAGTTTTTTTGGTGCAAATGAATAATAAAAGTAATAATTATTTGCTCAATTGAGCATTTTCAATGAGTTTATATAAGGTAAAATCGTCACATATAAATACTTCCAAGAATACTTAAGATATTTGCTGATGAGTCTGTCAGATGCAGAATAAGACGTTCATTCCATGGGATAAGTCAGTGCTGTGTACTTAAATACATATAACATGACATATGGCACAAATATATGTTACGATCAAGAATACGATTTCAAATGAACATAAATAGTCCTTTATTGCAAAGCATATGCAAAGCATAGAAACTCGCGTAACATTTGTGAAGAAATTTCATTTGTTTTGTTTTGTTTTTTCCGTATTTGGTAGATACGCGTTACTTGGTTGCTGTTAATAAAAGACAACTTAACGTAACATAACGTTTTATGAACATCAGAAGTCAAAATTCAGTGGATGCTTGTATCGCACATATACCATTTTATTGACAAACAAAGGTTTTGACTATATTACTTTTGCATTAATATTTAACTTCGCAAGTTGATATTGATTAACGAATTTATCCAAATAAAAAAATACTTTTACTAATTTTACGAATGAAATTGATTGAGTTCATTTAAGAAACGTTACTTCAAAATACAAATAATACACAAAGGTTCTAAGCACATCTACAAAATATTATAAATTAATATTGTTTTAAATTCGTTATTT
Source organism: Dreissena rostriformis (assembly GCA_007657795.1). Classification (NCBI taxonomy): domain Eukaryota; kingdom Metazoa; phylum Mollusca; class Bivalvia; order Myida; family Dreissenidae; genus Dreissena; species Dreissena rostriformis. The sequence continues at coordinate 240,667 of VMBQ01000004.1, read as the reverse complement.
TTTATAAATTCGCCTTACTGCCGGAACTATTTGCCTTACTGCATAATTCACCATGTATTTGTAATTACAATATCCGCGTCTTATATCACTGATTATCCTGTCGCATAATGTATAATTGTTCGTAAACTGGGATATGGTATGCTTGTGTCATTTTTTAATCATTCCTTTTCTTACAATAACTGTCAAGTAGCGATTCTTTTCCAAGTTATTAGTCTTTAAAAGAAAAACCATACTTAAATCATTTCTATGTTCCTATAAAATGCATCAAATCATAAAATCAATATTGCTATTTTGATGGCACATGTATTTGATTTGTAACGAAAGTGAAAACAATGGCTATTGAATATTTCGTCGATGTGCTATCTGGTCCAAATTTGTATATTTGCTTTTTCTTGTATGTGTTTTTATCTTACGGATTTAATAACTGTGTGTCGACATTCTTCAAGGCTTCCAATAACAACAATCCACAGAATATATGATAGAACGAAATTTGTTTTTCCAAATTTATCTTTACGAATAAGAAATGACTTGACGTTATTATACGAGCATATTGCCATATTCTTCAGGACGTACAAATGGTTTCATACAGTATTCATTTAAGAAGTTTTATGGAATCCGTTAGCTAAAAAGAATGAACATGGCTTTGCCTTGTTAGCGCTCAGGCCTGATCAATTACCATATTAATAAGGCGATGGCAGTGATTAATAGATATAGGATCTGACATGAGTTGTCATATCATACCATATTTTATTAAACGAGTTCAGGAATTGTGTTAGTAAGCGAGCCTTTGGCGATTACAAACGAATTTCCTGGACAAGTTTAATAAACTATGGTATGATATGAAAACGAATGTCAGATATATTTTATCACATGCTTTTAAACTTAATAAAATACATCTTAATTGACTAAACAAATGCTGATAGATCTGAAAGTTGTTTACTATTGTGACGTCATTTCATGGTGACGACGTCATTGCACCAAAATAAAGCCATGCGATTGGTTAGTTATTGATTCTGTAGCCAATGAAAACGCTTAAAAATGTTGTATTACACATGTGTAATATAAAAAAAAAATACGTAATGTCTGTATTACATTGAAAACNCATGTCTTTAAAAGGCTTATTAACATAGATCGACCGATTCAAAATCCACTTTTCTCATACGGCGAACGACGCTCCCAAATGTTACACACGCGCCTAAGAACAAAGTGTAGTGACTTAAATGAACATCTTTTCAGACGCAATATTGTTACATCCCCGCTTTGTCTTTGCGGACGTCATGAAACGACGTCACATTACTTTTTCGAATGCGCTCAGTATGTACATATTCGCGGCGAACTTTTTAACTCAATAACCGTATATTCCGTCCCCTGCATCGAAACTATTCTGTATGGAGACAACACTCGTGACTATTTAACAAATACTAAAATAGCTGATGCAGTTCATACATTTATTATTAAAAGTAAGCGATTTGATTCGTTATAGGCTTCATAACGACTCTTAATCCCTTTTTCTTCTTTGTTTCCCATCAATCATCTCTTAACTTCTCTTATGTTCTTCCCAGAACTCTGCCAGTCTGTCTCCTTCACCTTTCAAATGCCAACCTATTACATGTTTTCCACAAATGAAACTCTTTACTAGGAGTTTCTATATATTTGTTTCCATATTGTTATTATTGAAACATTGTATTTGTATAGGGAGAAGAACTATATAAGACATTGTCTTCCGTTCCAATCCTATTCAAACATGTAAACTGTATAAATGTTGTATGAAATTTTATGTAAAACAATGTGTATTGTTTGAAATAAATATGTTTAAACTAAATTAAAATATGAGTAACACTCCAAATAACTGTGTAACTATCAAAACCACATTTCATTCGATGCATATTACATGCGAAGCAATCTTTACACGAATGTGTATTTAATTAAATTTGAAAAACGATATTTTATAGTACTTACTATTCGAATGACCTCAGCGTATTTTTTTTTCCAAATAAAAGTTGACTTTGTTTACGATTAATATGCTATACTATAATATTTACATAGTATAGAACTTAAATTAATTAACATTCTTGTATTGCCGTTTCGGTTATCACGGGACTGTAATTTGCAATACCGAGTACTGATACGACATTAAATTGAATTTACATAACACTCTAATATAAACTTGTATTGTGCGTTATATCTTACAATAAACCGCTATTTTATCTATGTTTAAGACATTAGTTATGTTTTCAATACTACTCCACATTCCGTCTGTCGTCCGTTAATATAAGAGATATTTCATGTACCATTCATGTTAACGTAATATGATGCACTAAAAGTTAATGTAAAAATGGATTGTGACGAGTAATAGTTCGTCCGTTTACGTATGTGATATTTGGATCGGTGTGAATATATTTATAGGCCAAGCATCAAGTGTAATACCGTTAAAGAAAAACTAAGCATCATTTGAACAACTAATGTCAGTCACAACGTGTCAATGAAAATGACCCAACGCTCAGCAATAGACATACGCACATAATTCATTCTATATGAATAAGGTCGCGCTTGTGCAGAGCCACACATTCATTGATCTTACTCTTATAGCATGAATACTGAGCTGATTTGTCGTGCTAAGTTACTGAACAAATGCTGTCTGGGATGTGGCGCTGGAGTGATGAGCAAGATCAGCATGGAGGTTATTCATGTACAATGAATTCTGAGCTGATGTAACAAGATGGGGTTCTGACGTAGATCAACATTCACTTTCATATAGAAATAACGAATACTTATCTGGGATGACGCGCTCGAGTGCTGAGTTATATAAGCATTGGAGTTACTCATATCCAATGAATGCTGAGCTGATTTGTTGCGCTGTGGTTCTGAACCAGATCACCAATCGCTTTAATTAAGACATAACGAATGCTGATTTGGAATGTCGCGTTAAGTTGCTATGTCAGATCAGCAATGCCTGTACTGATATAGATTACTGGGGTGATTCGCTTTCACTAAAATCTATAGAAGGCTGATCATATATGTCGGACTGGAGTGCTGAGCCAGATCTTCACTGGCTAAACAAATAAAGAAGGAATGCTAAGCGGATGTGTAGGTTCTGAGCTAGATCAGCATTCGCTTTCAGTAAGAAATAAGAAATGGTGATCGTGTACGTTGCAATGGAGTAGACCAGCATTGACTTTCTAACTAAGAATGAATGGTGAGCTGATTTATTGTGCTGGGATGCTAAGTTAGATCAATATTCACTAACATTAAGAAATAAACGAAGAATCTAGAAAAAACACTTTTTTAGATGAATGTAGTGAATGGATTTTTGTTTAATATACCTGTTCTTAGGTGACAGGTTGAGGGCGGAACCAGTGTCAGACTCCTGTAGAATATAATATATACGTATTTAAACGCAATTAAAATGCAAATCTTTGACTTACGATGTATGAAAACAACACTTAAAAGTTTTATGAACAGGTATTCAGTATATTGAAATGCATGGGAAGTTGACAACATGTTTCTGGTGCTTTTTTAATGTTATTTGTACAATATCAGCTTCAAGTATGAGTTGGTTGTCTATGTTAAAACAAATTAAAAACAATATTTAAACTTGTTATATTTAAGACACCCATTACTTTATACCAATGTGTCCCTATCATTTTTATAATTTTAACTGAACTTAGACAAGCAATTTTATCAACTGAGTACTATATATATATAAAAAAAACATAACAAATACCAGTGGGTTATTTAAATGTCGTAATTCGTTGATTTATTATTTTTTAAGTAGTTAATATTCTCTATCGTGTAAAACGGCTTTGAAAACGCATGTCATTTCTTATGTGAATGTAAACATACTCCATTTTACCTCAAAAGCATTTTACGGACTTCGTTTCAGGAACGGAATACAGAACCATTTTCGCAAAAAAAAATATTGCTCTAAGTTGTTCGTTGACTAAAAAAACGAATAACAAAGCTCCATTGCAGTGTTCTGCATGAGCTAAGAATTGTGGAAGAAAGTCCGTTTGGAATAAATTTGTAATGTTTATCTTGTACTTCCATACTAGTACTACTTGTGTGCACCTTAACAACCTTGAGTTACTATGGTTTTAATGGACCGTTGGCCACACGCTCAACTCCACTTTTATATTTGAATGCATTTTACTTTTCAGTGAAAAATTTTTTACTGAAAAATGGCTATTCCTGTCAGGTGCATACATTAACATGAATACATTTTCAACGAACAACATCACATTATGCTACAAATTGGTGTTGTTTACAATATATATGTATTTATTTCATCTGCTGTAGAAGAATACATAAATCGAATAACGCGACCACAGTTTAATTATAAAATAACAAAAGCTTAATAATTTCGTATGTGTTTTTTGGTAGACAGAAACTCTTTTGATTTTGTTTTTTTACTCGCAAGTTACGATTAATTAGCCTGCTGGGAAGACAGATACAACATGAAACAAATAAAAACAAATAGAAGCGCATAAAGCAACGTTATATAGTCACCTATTCCCCAACCCTTGAAATGTTAGATATCTTCGATAACCTGGTTTATATCTTTATCTTAACTAGTTATTGAAACAAATACATGTATATAATTGTTAATCTGCACAAGTTTGTATTAAACATTAAATTATTGTTGTCAATCCTTGAAAAATGTAAATGTTCGCAATTCTAGTCGGAGTCAATATTTACACTGCATACAATTGTCACAACAAATCTATTGTCAAAACCCATTTTAAACAGCTACGCCGAACAATTCATTTATTCTGTATTTGATCCATCGTTATTGTCTGTGTATAATTTGTCATTGTATTAATCGCTGACATTAATAATGGAAATTGCAAATCTTTGTTTTTTTTTTCCATTTCACATGATGATCAACGACATCTGTCATTTTATTGTTATGTCATAATGTTTATACTATGGCTTACTATAATTCTGGTTATCTTGTACGAAATGCAAAGGAAGGTTGTCTTCAAACTGAGGATTGAAGATAATTATTTGAATTCACTAATTTGTATGAAATGAAAAGATATATTTTAGTAGATTTTCTTGTGTGATACCAATTATATTTATCGGATTTTGTTTATATGTAGCTATCTTGCTTTTTACGAATACAAAAGCATAACATACTGAAAATACATTAAAAATAGTCATCGAAAAATGCTATTTAAGAATGAATCGATATTAATTACATAAATGTACTATTGCTGTGCTTGGTCACTCTACATTTCAAATTAAATACGCAAGTTTCTAGAATTGACTAGTGGATGAATCTACGGCTAAGACATTATCTAAACTATCAGCTTATAGTATTCATCCAGCTAGGGCCAGGTGTCTAATCCGACCTAAATGATGTTTTCATAAACTTAAAGTCATTCAATGTGTCCTTTTCCCATCATTCATTCCATTTCTTTTATAACTAATTGATCGGTCAGCATTCAATAATCAGGCCAACGAACTGTATTCAGAACAGCTTATACTTATCGGGTAAGAGATATTTTAATACTAAACCCCCAAAACCGATAATGAAGGAAGTGCGGGCTCATTAGCATCGGCATCTATGCGTGTAAAGGCATCTTCAAATGTGGATTGCTTTTATGAATTCAAGGGTGTAAACATATTTTATTAGCATTTCATGCGTTATAGAGTAGTGTTACGCTTGAAATGGAAGCATTTTATTGTTGAGATAATCGAGGTACCTGGATCTAAACTGACATTATGTAGCCGTGCATAATTTGCGATGCATATTAAAATAAATATGCCGATGATTGAATTTGTGAAATAAACATCAAGGCCAAAGTACAAAATAAATACGTCGGCAAACCTTCTATAGATCTCAGATAATGCGTAAAGACGAACTAATGGCCATATCGTTAAATTTATTTTAACCAATTTGAATTAAATCTTTGTTATTAGTGGTATATTTGTACAATCCCATGTGTTCATTATTTTAATAGAAATGCCATCAAATACAAGGTGGTCTTTTATTTAATTAATAGTAAGACTTGGAATCATCCCTTAGTTTAAAAAATCGAGACATATGTCATGCCAATGCTTGTCCAGATAGGTTCTCTGTATGTTCTCGAAGAGGAGTGCCAACAATTCAATTTTTGTAGAGTGCATACAGCTACATGTAACATACTCCCGGTAACTGAACATGACATGATATGCATGAACTTTCTGTCAACAAAATGTTGGTTCGTTCAACATCATCATGTAAATACAATTTGGCTTTAAATATTAATGTATGGTATAACGGCGCGATTGTTCTCATTTCCGGACAGAATAATTCAGCTGTTCTTAAAGAAAAATATATTTTTCTGTGTGAAAATCTTATGAACGACGCATGGTTTTGAATGTTCTCTTTTGGTTATATGTCAAATTAAAGTTAATTTGAAAATGTCACGTTCAAATGACCGATCAATAAGAACTGGGGTGCTTGAAAAAAGATAGACCATTAAATCCGCGACTGAATGTTTAGTAAGCTCGACATAATTAACAGTAAAACCACAACGGTGTTAGTAGCGTATCGTTCTTGTTGGGAATGAAAAGATCGTTTTCATGGCAAAATATCATTAACAGTGTGGTCCTTACTGCAGCTGAAAGATAACGCACTCTTCAAACTATTTGTATATTATTGTTTCGCAAAGTACATACACTTTTTTCAACAATGATGGAGAGCAAAACACTAAAAGAAGAAGTAATTACAATACACTATGTTCATATATAGACACTAAGATAACAAAACAAAAACACGAGCATACCGTGTATATAAGTACATGTAAGTCAGACCATATGGTGAGAATAATCAAATGCATATATTCCTATCATTATCAAATAAATAAAGTTGAAAGATAAATAACATGTGTATGACATATATAGAATACATTCAAATAAAAAAATGTTTGAAGACCAATACAATGAATACAAACGAAGCTGCTCGTGACAAGCAAGTAACATAAACACACACATATATATATACTATTATCACAATTACAATGATAGTCCTAATTGACAGTCTGTAAGATCTCATATAACTAGGACATCGGTTCAAATATATGCTATAATCTATATACTCTTCATTTTGACCTGATTCTGTTTTATTGCAACGCTAGCGTTTTTGTAAATAGTATTTTTTTAAGCACACATGCCTTATTCAGTATCATCTCACATTGTTCAGCCTGACTTAATATCAGCATGGAATAAAACTGGTTTGGTCCACAACTTACAATACACGACTTCAACAATGCATGTCGTTCAGTCTCCGTTCCAACACAGAAATAAAGGAGGTGTTTCAATATTTGGGGTTGTCAAGCGTGATAAATGTTAGGTGTATGATTGAATCACACTACCTTATCAGCGTTTATGCTATGAGTATTACTAGTAACAATATTAACATGTTTGTCTGTTGTTATTCCAATAAAACGTAATAATTAATATGCCATAAATTAAACATTCGTCGTTAATAAATAAGTGTTGATGAAGGCGAACATGCTACGGTTGTTGTTATAAATGCACCAAAATAATGTATTCGGAGAAAAGATACATGTATTGACTAACTAAAAATGTGAAAGCTCGCGTAGGCTGCAGCAAGAGTGAACAGCGACTGGGGAGTGTACTACAATTAAGTAGCGATCATCTTTTAGAACGTTTTATAGCAAGCTTTACAAATAGCCTAATTGATTTATTTCCTCTGTCGGATGTATGGAATCGTGAATCTGTATGAAAAGTCTCCTGGAAGAAGTATACTTGACAACCAACAAGATACCAATATGGTAATTATGGTTTCGTTGAAAGCCCTACAAAAGACAAGTCATTTAGCCATATCCGTCAAAGCACTTTCCCTTCAAAAACAAAATACAACGCCATGTTTTACCAACATATCTTTGTGAAATGTTTAAAACAATGTTTTTTAAACATGATTAACATTAACATAATGGGTAGATTCATCAGAAAATTTGAGGTTTTACATATCTTTATGTCCGCATGAAGTATTAAAACAATCAAATTGTATAAGTTATGCCCGACGGAAAAATAAAATTAGTTCATTATGTTTAAAAACTGAATTAGCTTGGCCACATTTATTTCAGTTGGCAGCTGGATGTTTTATTGATCGATAACGTTACTATTTGTTATTGCCTTTGCGAATCGCAGTATGATAACAAACATTTTAAGACAAGTTGATGAGTGTAGGCATTGCGGAGATACTGCAAGATTTGCTGACACTATCAGAGCTTGATCGCGGAACTTACGAGGTTTACTACATCTGGTACAGTTGAACGGGCTGTTCATGATTTCGTGAACGTTTTGAACCCACACGCTTATCAAATATTATACTAGTATACTTAATCTGCAACTACAAAACTAATAATTCCTTTGTATTTTTTTCGATAACATTGCCACACAAAATAAGTGGGTAAAACACTGGCAAAAGCTTTATGTACAGAAAACATTGCGCACTTAATAAGATAAAAACATGAGTGTTGGTTTCAGAGCAAATATTAATATTTAAACTAGTTGTAAAACTAGTTGATGCTGAAAATACATCGCATGGTCGTAATTATTAGCTCAACTGTAGCTTTTAATCAGCTTTATGTTGACTTTAAAGTCAGTGTCAAGACAAACGCATCATTATTGCTGCTACTTTGAAGTGCAGCATTTTGATTGTGATCCAATATGAGAAATATAGTGTTGTCATTAACATACAGATAACATACATTATCGTTAGTACAATTAGTAGAAACTCGTGTAAATTGCATTGAAATGAAGAATACCATGTAAAGTTGCTTAATTTATGCATGTATTGTGTATTTTGTTGATACATATAACTTCCTTTAGAGAACATAAGCCACCGTTGATATGTCATTAAAATATCCCCGCCTTATGTTCCCATTATGTTACGTAATTTATAATTGAACGTGAAATGGAATAACATATACCTGTGTCTATAATACTGGTTGCATGCAGTTTTAACACTTCATTTCCTTGATGATCTTATCATTCTTACGCGTTATATAGAGAAAACAACAATGGTTCATCTTTCAAAAATGTATAAATTGTCGACACGTTTCACTGCTATATTTTCCTGTTAAAAAAAAATGTACTGAATAGTATGCATTGAGATTTCCAAATACATCGCAGAAAAGAGAACAATAATTATTGAAATTTTCGGAAGACACATTTATTTTATATAAAACAGCTGTCAAAAACATTTATATAACATATTTCATCGGCACCCTTTTAAAATAAACATAAACATATTTCCTCTTGCTTTTATATAATGCAATCACTAGCTCTGTGTCGTAAATTGCCAAAGCTTTCACTAAACAACTCTACAGCTGATTGGATAGTACAACAAAATGTTTATCCTATTGTATTACAATTTATGAGACACGTCTAATTATATATTGCAAATGCCGTTGTCATGAGTTTAAAGATTGAGAAATTCTCATTGCATACTTGACTCCAAGCGTTAAACAGATATCCGTTAACTAGAAATAGGAGCATTCTGTCCCCTTGTTAGTGATAATGCAGTACAAATAACAATTTAAAACGTATACTTGTGCTTTACACTTTACAATAACAATTCGACCAAGAAACCGTCGCAGACGGGTGATGCTCCCCAAAGGTTTTTTTTTGTCACAATATTGCACTATATGTACAGTTTATAGACATTTCAAAGGGCCATAATCTGTGAAAAATCATCCGACCATAACCGGCTGATAATATGCACATCTCCTGTTGGTAGTAAAGCTTCCCATAAAGTTTCATTGAATTCCAATCATTAGTTGCTGAGAAATAGCCCGGACAAGAATTGCACTTTATGTACAGTTAATGGAAAATTTCAAAGGACCATAACTCTGTGAAAAATCATCCGACCAGAACCGGCTGATAACATGCACATCTCCTCTTGGTAGTGAAGCTTCTCATAAAGTTTAATTGAATTCCGGTCATTTATTGCTGAGAAATAGCCCGGACAAAAATTGTGCACAGACGGACGCTCGGACGGACGGACGGACAGACGAAGCGGCGACTATATGCTCACCCCAAAAATTTTGGGGGAGCATACAAATTATTAACATACACATCTACACTTCACGAAACGAAATCTTACATGCAAAGAAATCTGTGAAAGGCATTTGAATGAATTTAAATGTAAATCGATCTTGTCAATTATCGATTGTTGTTACAACAATTAAATTGAAACGACATATAACTCTTATATAAAAAGCCGTCATATTTTATCTTAAAATAAGGAGACCATGCTCCCCATCATGACCAACACATTAAATTATTGTAGTTGTTTCCAGTACTACACATTCTTACTGACATCCGTTATAAAACCAGCGATGTTTTCTCATAGATGAAGACACTTATGTAAGAAAAGTAGGTACTCAAAGCATAAAAGTGGAAATGACATACGAGATGATGTTAGTGGTATGTAGGTGTGCTCACATGGAGGTGCTGTGATATTCAACGTAGTTTTCATTCAATACATCCCCATTTAATATGTGTTATGATAATTGTATTGCCCTTGTCCTGATGAAAAGAGTATCGATATGTGTGCATCCCATTATATGAAGAGGATATGATTGGAAAGTGAACGACATTTTAACAATTTATAAAAGAAATGAAGGGTATAAACCAGCGAAAAATATCTGTCTCGGCATGGATGTCACCATCTTGTTTGCCAAGTAATTACCCCCTTTCAAACATGGATTTGTTTAAAGTTGTGACAATTTCTGCGTACATAAATGTGTTTAAGATTTTTTTTAACGGTAAATAATGTTCATTGAAGTAATAAATGTGTGTAAATGAAATAATAATTTTAAATAAATTATTATTTTAACTATTATTTAATATATTTCATGTGATTTGAGTCACATAATTGTGATATTTTGTTTTGGATTAACTGACAATAGCAAAGGTCTGGAATTTAAAATCCCTTGTAGTTAGCTAATTAGAGGATGAATAATGCGTATTGAAAATTATCATTAAATATTATAATGTCCTTGTCATTGAAGAGTTGCGTTTGTTAATGCAATATATTTATGCATGTTTGACAAGTATGTATTTTCATTTTCTTTCAATAATGCACTATCCAACGCGTTATATACATTAAACAATTTGTTTGTCAATTACATATAAACGCATGTAAAATGCACAGGTTTTGTATGCATGAATGGTGTGGAGTTGCCGAGTATATATAAAATATCTCTCAATTTACTGATTACTATAACTCGCATCGTATAATTTCAGTTTATTTATTTTATTTTACGAAGTAGACATAAATGATTACAAGAAAGGGTTTAGTTCATTCTTTTAAGTCCACTCTGACTCAAACATGCTTTTGATTTGAGACCCGATGTGAAAATGCAATATGCAATACCGACTGACGCTTTACTATTGCTTTGGGAATATATATCTTCTAAATATTGCAAAAAATGTTGGTAACAATTATAAACATTAAAATTTACATTTAAATTATCGAAATTTGACGAGTGCGGCTTTAAATTGAATAAACTGTTTAAAAACCAATCACACACATTAATTAATAAGGAGAAGTGGAAGGCTGAGATTTTACACCATTGAATTGCAATTGCCTTTGTCCCATATACCGTAAATGTAAAGCAAAACATAAACATATTTGGCACACATATTCTCATACGTAGTAATGAGGGAAGTAGAACACAACATAACTTCTACCTTGATAACTAACATTGATTTATGGTGAATAGCGGTTCTTGCAAAGCTCATTGTGCGTTTGAGTACTTTTTGGCATTTGAAATTAGGACTTATTGCAGAACTTAGTCACGACTGACAATACTTGAAACGTGAGATTTGAAACTGTACTACGAACGTAAAGCTACTCTAATAGATGTTATCTCTTCAGCAGATGACATATATTATTTGATAAATTGCTTCTAAGACCGAAGCAGACGTTTCTGTGACTCAGCGAATGTAGCATTTGTTGTTTTGACATAATTTTGCTCATTGTGTACAGTGCGTTGAATGTTTAGCTCTCAAGACAGTAAAACAAAATAGGCGCATTCATTTTACGGAGTAGATGGGAAATGATTTTAAGAATGTGTTTAGTTCATTTTTTAAATTCCACTCTGACTCAAACATTCTTTCGATCCGAGACCCGTTGTGAAAATGAGATATGCAATACCGACTGATGCAAGTGTATTTACAATTGCTTTTGGAATATATTTCTTCTAAATATTGCACAAATTGTTTGTAAGAGCTATAAACATTACAATTTACATTTTACTTATCGAAATTCGACGAGGGTGGCTTTAAATTGAAGACAACTGATTATAACCAATCACAACGATTAATTGAGAGTAGTGCAAAGATGAGCTATTCAATTACAATAGCCTTTGTCCCATATACCGTAAGTGTAAAGTAAAACATTAACATATTTGACACACATATGTGGGAATGAGGGTAGTAGAACAAAACATAACTTTGATAACTAACATTGATTTATGGTTAACAGCGTCACTTGCAAAGCTAATTATGCGTTTTAGTTCTTTTTGGCATGTTTATGAAGGAGATCTTACGTTATATTTCTCTATGATTCACTTCTTACTACTCCAACCATTGGTACAAGCTGTGATATAAAAGCTTTGAACAAACCATGTTGGAACTACCGGTATTATCTCTTGCTTTTCTATTGATTTCGAAGCACATAATAGTTTTTCGTGAGAAAATCACAAGCTTTAACTTGCAAAATGCGTTTTAGAAACCTTTCAATACTTGGATTTATACAGTTAAATAGCATTTAGCTGCAATACAATTTTCAGAGAAATTAGGCCTAATTGCAGTACTGAGTCACGCCTACCAATACTTGAAAAGTAAGATTTAAAACTGAACTTTGAACGTAAAGTTACTCTAATGTGTGTTATCACTTCAGCAGATGACATATATTATTTGATAAATTGCTCTTAAGACCGAAGCAGACGTTTCTGTCACTCAGCGAATTTAGCATTTGTTATTTTGATCTAATGTTGTTCATTGTGTACAATGCGTTTAATGTTTAGATCTCGTATATGAGAGCTTATTCCCTTCCATAGAGTTCCAAATTTGACAATATTGGCGCAAATAAATGTTGCGCGATATTCGTTTTTTGCGAATAATCGTAAGATTTAATGTTAAAACTATGAAAGTAGTGTAATGTTTGCGCTGGTCAAATAATCACAAAGCGGTATACATTAAACGGACGTAATCATAGTATGGGAAACATTAATATATAGGGATAAAACAAGTGGAACACAGCTTAACTTATGAACAATGAATGGTAATATTACACAACCGCATTAATAAATCCAACGTTAAATATGGCATTAACCGTTCCAAAAGGGTGATCCCAAACTATTTCTAGTAGAGAAACGGGAGTTTGTATTAGTCGTCGGTACCCACATGCATGCTGCGACCTCTAATTTGCAAATTCAAAACAAGCAAACAATGATATTGTTATTTTTATCAAATTATAAATAGTATACTATGTAAAAAGACATGTTGCTTTTCTGTACAGTTCAAAATTAGTGTAAATTGTGTTCCTATATTTATTGATATTGCTGTGTTTTTGTTTTGGCGCACCGCAAACCTTACGACGAGTAAACGCGAATAAACGACAAAGGTCATAATGTTCGATATGCTGTGTTGTCGTCTTTGTGCACTTCAAACCTACCAACGGGCAAATGCGAAGAACGACACATGTCGTGATTGTCGGATATGCAAGTAAATTTGTCGTTCTGGCGTGTGTTCGTATTGGCGCCCTTGAAACAAGCCATTCCACCAGAACGATATTGCAGATATGAGCCACTATCGTTTGAGTAAAACATGAAGGACTTATTCAATTGTATTATTCGTACGAATTCATTAATTATTAAGCATGTATAACTCAAAGTATTTATCCAACTGACTTATAATTATGCACAATAATAACACTCAAGAAACATTATCATGATATATATTTTTGTTCGCTAGTCACGACGTCTAAACTGGTGACTTTAATAACTGACATAAATGTTACCCGATGCATACAACCTAACTTGTCATACGCGTAATGAGCCTAGGAGAAAATATATTCCTCCCACAATATCGGAAGCGGAAATTCGATTTTTATTGTTGGCCAATTCGGAAAATGCCTATATTGCGTTCAATAAGCCTGTCAAATGCTCACACGCTGAGCTAATAGTTTTCAATCAAGTGATTAAGTTCCAACCAAAGACAGGGATAGACTATGGTAATTTTGTTATCGCTGCAGAAAAAAAACTATAATCTGCACAATTAAGAAACCGATAATTGGTGTTTTTTTGTCAACTTCTCTATAATGAACTATACTAACACAATGTTGATTTTGCAAGCTTCATAATCATGTGCATATTCTGGCTTGTGTATTGCATGTGCTTCGAACTGTTATATGCGCTTATTATTACCTCCCGTAAAAGATGTGTATGTGAATAAGCTACTAGGGGGACTAGTAATGACATAAATCAAAATAAAAACGAGTTGTTTGAAAATGTGTTTTGTGTTAAGCTATACGTATTTTGCTTGATTGACTTGTGTTGCAATAGCCAATGGTAACTTGTTTTTAATGAAATAAAGGAGGCAGGTTACACTTATTTCTAATGTGTCTGGTGGTTCACCGTGTGGTGGAGTTGTGTGTCTTGTCCGGAACATTTGTTGTTTGTCTCACTGTTTGACAATGGGTTCCTTGTCATGAATAAAGGACCGCATAATACAATAATGTTTTCTTTCTGCTGGTGCAGCTGAAGTTCCACTTTTTTTTATAAATTGTGATATTGTAATAAATAATTCAGTTAAGAGTATACCAATACTTTCAACGGCGTTTTTAATAGAAAGAGAGCACAATTATAGTCCTGGGTGGGAACCTATATGAATCTGGATAATTGGTCAACATAACTCTTCATGCAACAAGACAGTATCAAACCAGCACCTTTAAACAAATCAAACCAGCAACTCTAAACAAAACCTTATGGAATATAGCAATTTAAGCGAATAGGATGGTGCGCGTGTTAAAATTACACGGTCATGGTAAAGTCGCAAGACGCTAACCAGAGAATCGGAATAGCATATGAATAACTTAGGGTTGTTTATATGTTTTTTTGTTTTTAATTTTTGGATGTCTTTGGGCTTTAAGTCATGTAAAGGATTTAAGTTGTCGTAGTCACATATATCGTGGTTAAGCTGAAAGGACTGTAAACGCGAACTTGTTTTACTCTGATCCTTTAATCAATGTGTGAGGATCTAATATCCATAAAACTGTTGATGACTGCTTTATAATCGAGTTATACACACGGTAGGTTATTGCCAGATTTCTTAAAATAGTTCCACTTCTAGCAAACGTATTGTTTTTTGTGTGTTTTTATATTATTATAGAATGAACGAAACTGAACACATCAGGAAAAATATGTAAATGTAAATATTATATTCGTTGATTTTATTAAAATACAATCATTATTTACATGCCATCCTGACAGTTGTAATTGCAGAAACAATTTCTTGATTTTAATTTCGGAGAAAAATGTGTTTTTCTTAAGTATATGCCCAACAACATATATATAAATATATATCAAACCTCAACATCTAGTAAAACGCAAATGCAACACCATCGTTTGTATATGCTTGGATGAGTAACGTGATTCAAATGGTGTCTAAATATTCACTCCAATGTGATTTAAAGTCCTATGAACACTAACATGGAGTTTTATTTTCAGATTTTTCAGGTTTTCAGAAAAATTAAAACCTATGTTCTAAACACTGATACTTTATTCATTGCAAAATTTCATTTTTATCCCATCATCATGCACTCATTATTGAAATAACACATATACTATAATAACTTTTGCGAGTGCACGGCCTACTGTTTTTTAACATCACACGCAAGGGTTCATTGAACCGCCATTTTCGTTAAGGCCGTTGTAAGATATTGTGCACAGATTGTCAAAAAGCTATTAAAATTCCTAAATGATTTCGATTTTGATATAACTAAACTTATCGATAATTTTCAGCTTGCTATATCAGATCCTCGGCTCAACAATAACATATATGATAAAAGTCAATAAGCATCAAGCAAAACCTTCAAATGTCACTTCTGCAAGCCCTATGGAAAAAAGACATCAAGGTCTCAGATGTTCTGCAAATTCATTTAAAGTAAAACAACGACATAACTTCCAGGCAAACCCTTATCGACATAAACATGACACAAGGCTTCTTGTTGTTCGTGCCAAATCTCGAGCAATGCCGCAGATTGATGTCAATCTCCTTAATGACTATGTGTTGACATTCATATTGTCGCTGCCAAAGACTAACGGAATGAGTACGAGCAAACTAGTTTTAGATTGATGTTTGAAATCTTGACAGAAAGTTGAAGCGTCATATGTATTTATTTCGTCATATCTATCTGGCACTGGCCCCAAATTTCCCTTACCTTTAACGAAAAGATTTCAAAGGGCCAAAACTCTGTGAAAAATCATCCGACCAGAACCTGCTGATAATATGCACATCCTCTTTTGTTAGTGAAGCTCCCTATAAAGTTTCATTGAATTCCAACCATTAGTTGCTGAGAAATAGCCCGGACAAGAATTGCACTTTATGTACAGTTAATGGAAAATTTCAAAGGGCCATAACTCTGTGAAAAATCATCCGACCAGAATTGGCTGATAACATGCACACCTCCTATTGGTAGTGAAGCTTCTCATAAAGTTGAATTGAATTCCGGTCATTAATTGCTGAAAAATAGCCCGGACAAAAAAAGTGCACAGACGGACGCTCGGACGGACCGTCAACCGTAGCATGTTCGCCTTCATCAACACTTATTTATTAACGACGAATGTTTTATTTATGGCATATTAATTATTGCGTTTTATTGGAATAACAACAGACAAACATGTTAATATTGTTACTATTAATACTCATAGCATAAACGCTGATAAGGTAGTGTGATTTAATCATACACCTAACATTTATCACGCTTGACAACCAAATATTGGAACACCTCCTTTATTTCTGTGTTGGAACGGAGACTGAACGACATGCATTGTTGAAGTCGTGTATTGTAAGTTGTGGACCAAACCAGTTTTATTCCATGCTGATATTAAGTCAGGCTGAACAATGTGAGATGATACTGAATAAGGCATGTGTGCTTAAAAAAATACTATTTACAAAAACGCTAGCGTTGCAATAAAACAGAATCATGTCAAAATGAAGAGTATATAGATTATAGCATATTTGAACCGATGTCCTAGTTATATGAGATCTTAAATACTGTCAAGACTATATATATATATGTCAATAGCGCTATTTATGTTAACATTATAACATTATGTTGAAATACATGTATCCTTTTAACAATGTATGTATAGAACATAATATAGTTTGAATATGATCAATCATGCCATGAACTTGTATTTATTGATGACCACTTGCATGCATTTTGTTTGTATAAATATATTCAACATACATGTGTACTCATGGACTGTAATGTCTAATGTATCTTGAATAAACCATATATATACATTATATATTAGAGCATTTACAGATCGTAATAAAACCGTGATAT
>VMBQ01000004.1:203862-218516 GCA_007657795.1 Dreissena rostriformis | reverse complement strand
ATTACGCGCGATATTAGTTGGTTGCGAATAATCGTAAGAATTATTTGTAAAACTATATAAGTGTTGTAGTTTTTGTGCTGGACAAATAATAACAAAATGGTTAACAATAAACGGACGTTATCATAGCCGGGGTAATATGTATGGGAAACATTAATATATAGGGATAAAACAAGTGGAATACAGCTAAACTAATGTACACGAATGGTAATTTTACACGACTGCATTGATAAATCCAATGTGGTATTAACCGTTTCAAAAGGGTGATCCTAGATTTATACATGTGTGTTTCTCTGTCTGTAGGTATAAGGCAATTGGTCACTTTTGGTGATACATATAGGCATATCATATACGTATGATAAACACTATTTCTAGTAGAGAAATGGGAGTTTATATTAGTCGTTGGTACCAACATGCACAATGCGACCTCTAATTTGCCAATTCAAGACAAGCAAAAAATGACATTGTTATGTTTGTCAAATTATAAATATTATACCATGTAAAAATGACATGTTTCTTTTCTGCTCAGTTTAAAATACGTGTAAATTGTGTCCCTGTGTTTATTGATATTACAACAATATTTCCCAAACGAGTATTATAAAGTTTAAAAAAATGTTATGATCTGACAACAAAACTTTACTTCTCATGCTAGATAATGATAAATGATGATCAATATTGTTAACCCCCACGGATAGAAATTCATTTAAAAGAGTTACAGGTATATGTTACATGTTGGATGATTACTTATGTTGCCTTTCAAACCTGCACATGCGAATACACGTACATTTATATAATATTTCATATGCTGTCTTGTCGTTTTGGCGCACCAAAAACCTTACAACGAGTCGACGCGAATAAACGACATACGTCATAATGGTCGTTCTGCTGTGCCGTGGTTTTTGTGCACTTCAAACCTACCAACGGGAAATTGCAAAGAACGACGCATGTCGTGATTGTCGGATATGCAAGATAATTTGTCGTTCTGGCGTGTGTTCGTATTGGCGCCCTTCGAACAAGCCATTCGACCAGAACGAGATTGCAGATATGAGCGACGATCGTTTGAGTAAAACATGAACGACTTATTCAATTGTAATATTCGTACGAATTCATCAATTATTAAGCATGTATTACTCAAAGTATTTATCCAACTGATTTATTATTATGCACAATAATAACCCTCAAGAAACATTATCAGGATATATTTTTGTTTGCTTGTCACGACGTCTAAACTGACTTAAATTACTGACATACATTTAACTCGATGATAATGATGAATGAAACCTTACTTGTCATTCGCGAACTGAGCCTAGGAGAAAATATATTCCCCCCCACAATATCGGAGGCGGAAATTCGATTTGTATTCTTGGCCAATTCGGAAAATGCCTATATTGCGTTAAATAAGTCTGTCAAATGCTCAACCGCTGAGCTAAAAGTTTTCAATTAAGTGATTTAGTTCAAACCAAAGACATGGATTGAATGTGGTAATTTTGTTATCGCTGCAGAAAATAAACCTTAATCTGTACAATTTAGAAAACGGTAATTGGTGTGTTTGTGTCAACTTTACTATAATGTTCTATACTTACACAATGTTGATTTTGCAAGCTTCATAATCATGTGCATTTTCAGGAGTGTGTATTGCATGTGCTTCGAACTGTTATATGTGCTAATTATTACCTCCCGTAAAGATGTGTATGTGGATTAGATAATTGGGGGAATAGTTATGACATAAATCAAAATAAAGAGCGAGTTGTTTAAAAATGTGTTTTGTGTTACTCTCTACGTATTACGCTTGATTGACTTGTATTGCAATAGCAATGGTCGCTTGTTTTTAATAATAAAATAAAGGAGGCTGGTTACACTAATTTCTAATAATGTTTCTGGTGGTTCAACGTGTGGTGTAGCTGTGTGTTTTATCCTGTACACTTTTTGTTTGTCTAACGGTTTGACAATTGGTTCCTTGCCATGAATAAAGGACCGCATGATACAATAATGTTTCTTTTCTGCTGGTGCAGCTGAAGTTCCACTGTGTGTATACATTGTAATATTTTAATACGTAATTTAGTTCGAGAATACTAATTATTTCATCTGCGCTTTTAATAGAAAGGGAGAAGTATTAGATTCCTGAGTGGTAACCTATATGCATATGGATAACTGGTCAACAGAACGATTCATGCAACAGGACACCATCAAACCAGGACCTTAAAACAAATCCAGCCAGAAACTATAAACAAAACCTACTAGAATAAAGAAATTAAGACGAATATTAAAGTGCACGTGTAAACATAACACTTTTATGGTAAAGTCTCAAGACGTTAACCAGAGAATCGGAATAGCGAATGTGTTATGTAGGTTTGTTTATATTATTGTTTGTTGTTTATATTTCGATGTCGGCGGGCGTCCAGTCATATAAAGACTTTAGGATGTCGTAGTCACACTTTTCATGGTTACGCTGGAAGGATTGGTAACGCTATCTTGATGTATGCTGATCCTTTAATCAATGTGTAAGGATCTAATTACCATACAACTATTGACGAATACTTTATAAACGCGTCATACACACGGGGTTGTATGGCCAGATATCTTAAAATAGTTCCATTTCTAGCACACGCATTGTTTTTTTTGTTAAAGGAATAAACGAAACTGGACAAACCAGAACAATATGTAAATTTAAATATTGTATCTTTTGATTGTATTAAAATACAACAAGTATGCACATGCCATTCGGACAGTGAGTGAGTGCATTAACAGTTTATTGATTTAAATTTCGGTGAATATTTTACCTTAAGTATATGCCCAACAACAACACAAATTGCGAAACTATTTGAAATAAATATACATAAAATATAAGTTGCATGAGAAAAACATTACTAGTGCACTAGGTTATTCACTTATGGTCACGAACAAATTGCAAAATTGAAGGAGAGTTGTAAGAATACATTTTGAGGTTTGAACTGTATTTTTACTTGCTATGGTGATAATATTTTTATGAAATTGTGCAGTATCAATCACATACAATTTGTATGACCTAACATCGCGAAACATAGCATTCAAACGATTCTTGTTTAACATTTTTCATGTTGACATTATGACGTCATATTGTGTTTCGGTGGATATATAGACATTTATACATCATCCCTATTAATCTTTCGCCGCTTGTCACTGAATCAAGGAAATTATACAATGAGATTGTGGGCTAAAATTATGAACAATCCCTACTTACGTTATTATGAAAATCGTATTACGTGTCCAATGTATGTCTTCGTTTAAGTGTGTATACACGTGCCGTTCCATTATGTATGAGTTTTCTATCGGTTAAACGCATTATGAAGCTTTCGACAAAATGTGTATGGCAATTATATTCTGACAAATTGATTGAAGGATCAGAATAACATGCGATTTTGTCCTTTGAATAAAAACACATTGGCAAACTTGACTGAACTGTTTTTATATTTAACAATGTGCGGAAACAAAAATCTTGTTGAAATTTGACTTTTTTATCACACATATGCAATATTCAAACATATTAAAGTCAAAGAAATTCATTCTTTTAAGTACGTTGTATTGTTTATAATTGTCCGATTGTTGAACTCTGCAAACGCGTATTAACGCAGATTCTCGTTTGCGTTTTCCCCCTCAAGTCAGGTAAATTCTAACACTATTAAAAAAAAAACTAAACTTAATATTGAAAACAAAAACACTTAAAAGTACAGAGATATGATCATATAACTTGGTTTATACGTTGGGATATAGTTATATCATGTGTCCGTCTGTCTGTCCGTCCGCAAGAACTGACATAACTTGAACAGTACATAAGGACACGAAACTAGGTGAACAAATAAGAGAATGTAATAGAAGTGACTGTTTATAATACTCGATTAACACATCGGAGGCAAAAACGTCAGATGAATGTAAGAACATAAGTGTATTCTGCTCTTATGGATGGGTTTGGCATTGATTATCAAACATTACTCCTGTACAGATAGAGGCCAATATTAAAGTAATCTACATTCAGTATTTTATTGGGATTTTAACTAATGTATTGCTTGCAACGCCATCAATACCAAGAAATTAAGTAGTTGAAGACATGACTACCATTAATTTAATTAATATTATAACTTAAATTTGCGTTTAGCAAGAATCAATTCCAGATTTAATCCGCGTGTATAATTATAATGTTGCTAACACAAACATTTTTTTTATATATAGGAAACAATTAAACCCTAGAAACATGACTGATGAATTCAAGCGTATGGATAATCAGTTTAAGTACCTTCTTCTAAGAGGCCTGAAGTTTGTTATGGTAATGTTTCCTCGGATATACCGAAGATCATTGCATGGATTTATTGCAGTGTACTTTTAAAGTCGTGTCGGGATTCTTCGGGAAATTGTGCATAGATCAGTAAAATTGTAATTCAATGAACTATCAAAAATGCATATTTTAGTGGCATGTATAATTCCCCATTCGGTTTATTATGTTTTTGTTTTTCACTGTTGTTATATTGGAATTAACGGATAACCGAGTTTCGTTTAGAGTATAATGTGCAATTGAAATTAGAGAACTATCGAATTGTCTAAATTTATAATATTAAAATCTACATATAAGAGGTTTAAGTTGTGTAACTATATCAGTTGATATTATTTAAATATAAGACAAACATACTTTAATTGTTAACATAAAAAAACAATATACCCCTACATCATTTTACGATTAACTTACATTAATAAACTTATTTATTTGTATCATATGCTTACAGCATGCTGACTAATTCGAAATACTGAGCGATTATATATCATATACTTAAATTTCACTATACTTTACATTGTTTGCAGATTGTATTATTTGATTGAAGCCTTTGATCTGTCAGTACCCATGTCCTTATCGAAAGTTTCTATTTATGAGCACCTTTAGTTGACATTCGTTTTAATATATAGGACCTTTCGCCAAGGAGTTTCTCGTGCATTATTCTCAATGATTTGTGTCATATATTTGGCATGCTCTCATACTTATACGAGTGCTCAATATACAACGATGGTTGGATAAGCAATACTTTGAGAATACTTGGTGTTGTTTAGTTTTAACGCATTTATTTCAAACAATAATGCATTCACACATGAAACATACAACATTTGTATACAAACATGTTTGATTTGCATAAGAACGGAAAACTTCGTCTTATAAAGATCTTCTCCATTTGGGTTATATTAAGTTGCATGTTATAAAGCGAACATTATTGGTTTACTAATACATAATAATAACAATGAGATAAATTCGATAAAAGGAGAAATAGTAGTAAATAGAGAAAAGAAGAATAGATTGGGAAGAAATGTTTAAGATAGATACATGTATAAGTTGACAGCGATAGTTCAAATTAGTATAATATAAACAATCTATATACATGTCGGAAGAGAAATGAAGTTCTATAGAAGTTCTAAAGCAAAACTTTGTTTCAAATCGTTTGCTATCGATAATGTATTTGTGTACTGCATCAGCAATATTTGTATTAGTTTGATAATTCATAATGCTACCTCCATATAAGATTGTTTGGACAGAGGGGACGGAGATGTTCTGCACGGATATTAATATAGAACTGACATTCAAGGCAATAATGAAATGGTGATTCCCTTAGTCCGCATCGACCTAGAGGCGATGCAACTACGTTACGCATGAAGGGATGTTCATTTAGCGCACTACAATTAGTGCTTATGCGTGGGTGTACAATTTCAGAGCGTCTCTTTCAATAAGAAAACAATGGATTTTGCATTGGTCGATTACTATTAATTTGTTTTTTTAAATGAATGAATCGATTTAGCATTTATTAACTCTTCTGGAAGACGTTTCCAATCGGATACTGTAGATGGTAGAAATGAATGTGCATAAGATGCAGTTCGAGCATAAATGGGCTGGAAATGTGACGCATTTCTAAGCGGTAATTGGCTAGATGCTCCGACTGTGTAAGGTAGAAGTGACTGTGCATAATAAGGTGCTTCTCTAAACTGCATTTTGTACATTAATATTAACTTGTATTAACGTCGTCTTTGACTGATAGTCTCCAAACATTTTTTTGATAAAGATTTTCCAGTGAGACTAATCGTGTACATCCAGATGATATACGAGCTGCCTCTGTTTGAACTTTCTCTAATTCATCTTTTTCATATTGGGTACAATTGTCAAAAATAAAATATAAATACTCAAGTATTGGTCGTACGAATGCAAAATAGATAGTTTCAATAGATTTCGTATCAAGCATTTTTTTGAGAAGACACATTCTATTAATACCCCTCTATGCTTTTTCTTTAATAAACGTAATGTGTTCATGCCAAGTACAGTCATTTGCCAAATATGCTCCTAAATGTTTGTGTATATGTACTATGGGTATATCAACGCCCCCCATTGAACGTGGAGGGTGGTGCGGCTTATTAATTTTACGAGATATAAGTATCGATTCTAATTTGGAGGGATTAAAGTGTACTAGCCATTGATCAGCCCATCGTGAAATTTTAATAATGTCTGATTGCAAAACAACTGCAGTTTCCTTCGGAGAGTTTACAACCACAATAAGACTTGTATCATCAGCAAATAGGTTATTTGGGCTTAGATGTCAGCTACTATGGCATTGATGTAAACAAGAAATAGAAGGGGGCCTAGTATAGACCCCTTTTGAACACCAGCGATAATTTTTGCAAGAGTTGATTCTGCTCCTGGTAGAATGACGTTTTGTTTATCGTTTTGATAAAATATGTAACCTAGCTCCATTTTCTAGTTTAATGAGTAAATCAAAGATAATTTTATAAAATCATGAAATATCAAAATGTTGTTATACGAGCCGATTATTGATCATAAGCAACCAACTCCATTACATTTCATTTCATTAACGCAACGCCACTTTCCGAAAATAACTATGTCACGGTGTGTGTACGATTAATTAATAATAAGTCGGTGACATGAAGTTCTCTTAGATGGAAAGAGGGCCTAGATCCTAAAACTAATTGGCAAATTACGCAATCCGCAAACGCATTATCAATAATGGTTTCTCACCGAAAATTACCATCACAATAGTAAATCAGCACGCTCCTGGCGTTGTATAGAATTATTTAGTGTAATTTTTACAACGGAAACGAGTCCTTCGGCTATTCTCTTAGATGTTACTTTATCGAGATAAGAGCCTAGCTTTCAACGGCAGTAATTTATGGCAGTTTCTCTTGATGGTATCGGTATTGATAAATGCGTAATATTATGTTTGATGATTTGATTCGCACTACTTATGTATAAACCCAATACATGCTGCCTTAACTGAAACAGCGAACTATCCAGTAAAGTTTGGGTCGATATAGTCCGCATAGTTGTTAAAATTCTCATATATGAAAATTCACACTAAAAAGTCACTTAAATATATCAACATTGTAGGCTTTAAAACTCTAAAATCCTTGATATCTATCGACTCGATAATGGGGTTAAGGTCAGTTAGCATGTGTACGGAGTTTCCGAATGCAAATGCAAATGTTGTCAAGTTTTTAAGTATTTTGTCGATTATATAATTTTTTAAAAGCTTCTTTAGAACGGAAATTGTTTTTCTATTTTAGTTACAATGACATTCACCTTCACTCGATTGATCACGAATACAATCCCAAACGAAGCCTCCATCATAGTTTGCTATATTTAAAGTGTCACCAAGAGTTTGCAATAAAAACAAACTAAATTAATTAATTTTGTTGCAAACCTTGTTATAAATAGTCTGTGTATATAAGTAGATATTTGAACTCGGGTTAAGATGGGGGAAGGCATGTTCGAATCTGATCTGCATAATTTCGACTACAAATTGGACACATTGTACCTTATTGTAGTAATGTGTAGTACTATCAATTCTAAATAAAATAGACATACAACAATATATAGTTCAATATCGAATATTCACATCTTGTAGTCAAATTTCTCGTCATTTAAGTCGTCTTGTTGTGTTATAACAAGGCATGCCTTGTTAACGTTTTCTACCTGACAATGTATTTATGTGACATGTTAATAAAAGTTTGCAGTGCATGCGGCTTTAATGAGTTTCTGCAATATATTTCTTCGTTCTATAAATATATAACACATGGCGATAAGTTAATAACATAGTATGATGTCCAGATTCTGCTGATGAAAAAATGCACGATTTGTCAGCATAACAAATTTAAATATAATCAACATAATGTGCTCATAGTCCGCTTGTTGAGAACAAGGACACATCTGCATGTTTCCCCCAAACGGCAATTTAGGCCTTTCGACAATGGTAAGTAGATTAGTATAATGTTTAAATAATTAAAACATTTAAATTTAAATTTACGAATATTAATGACTGTATTTGGGATTTTGTTGTAGTTGTTTTATCTTTATTTGTGTAAAAAAACTTATGTAAACTTTGTCAGGACTACCGCATTAAAGATTCTCCGTTTCTTAAAAAAACATTCAATTGTGTAAAACAAAAATTTATTATGTAGAAAGAAGTTAATTATCGTCACACCTCAACATCTCGAAAAACGCAAAGGAACAACATCGTTCGTAGATGAGTAATTGCGATTCAAATGTGATTTTAAGTCCAATAAACACTAACTTGAAGTTCAATTTTCAGATTATGACCTCGTCATATGAGTTAGACAACTTTGCTATATTTAAAAACAATGTTTGTACTGTCGCATAACGCCCTTTAAGGAACGGGAAATTATTTCGTATGTTCTTAACACTGTTACTTTATTCATTGCAACATTTCAAGATGTTTATCCCATAATCATGCACTCATTATCGAAATAACACATTATCTTATAAATTTAGCCTTTTTAACACGGTTGCGAGTGCACGGCCTACTGTTTCTTTAACATCACACGCAAGGGTTTATTGGACCGCCATTTGCTTTTAGGTCGTTGTAAGATATTATGCACAGATTGTCAAAAAGCTATGAAAATACCCAAATGATTTCGAGTTTGATAACTTAAATTATTGATGACTTTAAGCGTGCTTTATCAGATACACAGCTAAACAATAATATACATGATAAAAAGTCAATAAGCATCAAGAAAAACCTTCAAATGTCACTTCTGCAAGCCCTATGGAAAAATAATATCAATGTGTCAGATGTTCTGAAAATTCATTTAAAGTACAACAACATTGATTCTGCCAGGCAAACCCTAAACTACATAAACATGACACACGGTGTCTTGTTGTTCGTGTCAAATCTCGAGCAAGNATATATTATATTTTGACATCACACAACTGAGCGCTTGTTTGTTGCACTGTTTATCTGAATACCGACGTTAAGTAACTTTCCTTGATCATAAACATATATTTTAATAATCATTTACAAATGTGAGTCCAATGGTTTTGTTTGATAAACATTTACTCACGGATACATTTCAAGACATTCTGGACCAAGTCGCAAATAAGCAATTTCTTATAACAGCCATGGCATTGCTAAAAGAACGATCCCCTGCGGGGAGACGAAACAGAAGAAAAACTACACATCGATGCAATGGTGATGTGTTTGAATATGAAATTGAATACTAGAGACCGGAACGAAGGAAACGAAAAAAACAGCCATATACGTTTTAAGATGATGTGTTAATGATACATTGGAACTAAACACGGTTGTTGATACCGCATGTAATAGTTATGGAATTATGTCCAGAACTAATGGTATTTTAATTATTATGTATATGTGAATTTTCTTAAGTTGCTATTATATGCCTTTTATATACCTTTCAGAGCATAGTTTGCTATACTAGGAACATACTATTTATATAGGTAGGATGACACTCCAGAACAGTATAAGAGATACATTCTTGTCTGCTAGTGTTTTTATTCAATACATATTAACAGTTGCTATTAAGCAGATATCTTGTTACGAATTAAAGTAATTCAACGTTCGGGCAGAGCCGCAGAGCATTTCACCATGAGTTCGCTTGATTAAGACGTAACACTATTATATCGTAACTAATTACAATTAACTGTTATCTCAATGTTATGACTTTGCTAACTAAATTAACTAAATTATAACTGCCAAAAAATATGAATATAACACAAATTTGTTGGAGAAACGAAGGAACGAAAGTAATCTAAAACCATTTACACATTATTACGTTTTGTTTCAAGAAAATATAATTAGAAAAAAACAAGAATCCCTAGAAACATAATCACGAGAATAATAAGTGTCCGACGTTTCAATCAGTCTTCTGAAATAGGTTGCACTGCGCAAATATTTCTAATGTCGCATGCTTTTCAATCATGACTCATCTTCAGAAATCTATTCTTCTTCCATTTTAATGACGTCTGACACCTCTTGAATATCAGAAGACAAGAACAATTACTGCAAATGACGATTTCTGAAAATTGTTCTTTGAAAACAATAACTCGACAAATAAACATTTGTTTATTGCATCTGTCAGTAATACTGATTCAATAATCCATTTGGAATCAGTCGAAAGATAAATTTGTACCATACACGCTTATGTTTACTCATTTCTGTAACATCAATATATGGAATTGTATATGTTTGCGAAACTTAAATTTGAAGTACTCCCGGAAACAATGAGGATGTCCAATACGTTTTCTTAACAAACTTTACTCGATTAATAATAAGTTTATGAACATTTCATTTAAAAAAAAATGTATCTGAAATTGATTATTACAGATAAATTTTATTTCAACATATGTGCATGATATAAAGCCAGTAGTTCAATTCAATGCAGTAATAAGCTTACATGAATTATCATCATTTGGGAAATCGTTATAGTGTCGGTCATAGGCTGTTAATATGGTTTGGTTATAAAACAACTAATAACCCTAGTTCTGCCTCATCGATATTGCGATTACGGATATTTATTTCGATGGCCTTACCAAAGAAGCATCATAACGTTGTTTAAAATAGCGTCAGATATGATCAGAAGTGTCGCATACGTCAATGGTTACACGTTCAAACGATCAAAGTTGTGTGTTAACATTTTGATAACTTTTATTTATGAGTCAATCAATTGTTATCTATGTCTATTTATGTTAACAATGCCCTTGGATTGGCTCCTATGAAATGTGTTAACTTGTATACCATTTTCTGTTTGCTGTTTTGTGCATCGTGGTTAAGACTATAAAATGCGATTTGTACATTGCTGCAATACATTAGTAAAGGGACTTGTTCAAAGATGTTGGCATTTGTTTATGTTCGTCATTAAAAGCTCTATTTAAATTGATACATGTAAAAAACGGAACTCAAGAGAACAACGAAACAATCATAGCATTAAAGAGAAAGGATCAGTCAAGAAAAAACGTTAAGACCCTCCTGGGCTTGAACCACTGATCTTTGGATTTAAAAATGAATCGCCTGAACCACTCAACCATTCAATAGTTTATTATTCTAATTTATTTCAAACGTTATTTAAAAAATGCATGTATTGTCTGAAAATATGACGAAAACAATAGAAGCACTAAATGGATAGTACAAGTCTATATCATAAGTGCTGTAACGCTCCCTGATGAACATTCTTCTTTTATTGTTCTAATATGTGACTAAAAAATTGAAAAATGTCATTTCAACCACATGTGACTTAGTCCCTTTACCAGCTCTGTTTGATTGGTTGATTCAAACATGCGTCAAGCATTCCAACCAATGTTAATATGTTACAACACTAAAGCTCAAACGTCAATCTGAATTACTGATTCAAACAGTACATGCTAACAAATTACAACTACATATATTGTAAGACGAAAAATATACAAATAATATAGTCATATAAAGTATAGCAACCAATGAAAGTCAAGAACGTATATCACACGATAAATATTTGTTCCTATTCACTACTTTTATAACAGAACATTAAACATAAACATACATTATTAAACCTGGAAACACCGCCTTGGAACGGTCAATGTAAATCATTCGGGAATAACCGGTTTTAGGGCTGGCCGAACCTCTCATAACCCAAGAATGAAACACAAACCGAACGCAAGTTCTGTGTTTCTACCAATATTGCGAAACAGTATCGTTGCGAAATCGACTTAACTAGTCAGTTTTTCGATATTGTCTATTTCTGGTTCTCTATTGAAGGTTTTTTTGGTGAATATTATCGAAATTAACAAACAGATCGAAAAGTTAACTTGGAATGCCAAACAAGGTCCACACAATATATTAAGTTTCGTCGGATAGGGTCGTAGAAAATGAAAATTCCATAGCCCTACTGGGATTTGAACCAGGAATCATGAGATCCCGAAAACTACGTCCTACCGCTAGATAATTGTTTCCACGAATTAATTGTGTAATTACGAACATATAACGTTCTTTGTTTGTCTAGTAATAATTGCTGAATGCGTCAACAGTTACAATAACTTCAAGTACAATTGCGCAAAAGAAATAATCAATATAAATAGGCATAACAACATCGCCATTAATAGCAAGAATGCTTATACAAACTCATAGTACTACATAGATGCTATATAAATACTTTTAAACATTTAAGTAATACTTTTATCGACGTCATTTACACGAAATGTAACGGTTTTATTCGACTTCTTTGTCGGATATAATTAAATCAAACATTATAGTCGGCTGTAGCTATGTTGGACAACCTGACATTATAAAATCAAAGCGCTGAAGGCACTGAAGTTGTTCGCTATTGCATAATCTTAGACGCAACTCAGTTTTCAAAATTATGTTATAGCTTTTTATATCGCAAGTTTGAAATGAACACAACCCATTCAAATTTATAAAGAGTGTGTCTTAAAGCACAGGTCGAGATGTGGGTGCACTGTTTATCCTCATATTTATGTTATAGAGATAACTTAGACAAAATAACAACAATATGTCTCTTTTTTCGCAATTGGTTGCTGCACTGGCAACCATCTTTAGAATTTTGGTTGCCTTGCTAAAAAATAACAAGCCTAGAATCATGTACATGTTGTGTTATGTGTTTTTAATACTTTATTTATTATCTTTAAATTATTGAGCAACAATGCATATGCATTAATTGTCATCACAGTACCAGAAGCTCTCTTTAAACGAAAAACACCATACAATCAGATAGTGTCGTCCTTGATTTGCTTGTGCGCACGGCATACAGTGCATAGGCTAATCAGTGTGCACAGGAAACCACTTATTTGACATGCATTAAGCCCCGTTCTCCCTGAATACAGCCAATATGTAGAGATTTCAATGACAAACTTGACAATAATGTCGCACAAGCTGTCAAACAGTATTGATTACATACACATACTCATTGCCTGCAATGTTCCACCATTGGTGAAGTTTAAACAGGATAATCAGTGTGTACAGGCAGATGCAGTGGTTATCGTTCTTTCTGTAGCTAAGACCATGCGATTTGCAAAACTCCCTCTCAACATTAGTAGTTCTGCGAACAACTAACCAGACTTTCCTAAAGGTGAATCAGATGGTTTTTCTACAGAACAAACCGATTCACCCAGTCCGCAGCCTTATCCTATATGTATGAATCAAATCGAGTTGAATCGACATGCATTCATTAATTGACGCACCGTGAGCTTGTCCGAAAAGGAAAACGATAAAACAAGTATCTTTGTTATTTTGAGTCTGTTGCGAGCGTAATGACTCTTACTTAAAATTCGTCCAGATGCTTCTTTTAAATGCAATATGTAACAGTTCAAATGCCACTAAGTCCAGTTTGAGTAAGAGCCAATCATCAGTATTAGTGGATTTTATTTATGTTCAAACTAGATATCAGCTTATAACGTTGGTGGGTTACAGGATGGTTTTTTCTATCTTTTTTAAACATTAAATTGCAACTAAAATCTGAAGCACTCATGCCATCTGTAAGCGGAAACTTACTATACATTGGCTAAAATACAAATCTTTGCAGTACTTGATATTTTTCACAGTTTGGTAAAAGTGATCAGTTTAAAAAACGAATAGTAAATAAAGGTTACACGCACCGAGCTGTGAGCATTTCATTTGATGAAACATGGTAAACTTATAGAATTTTATTGTGTTTTTTTTTCAGAAGACGTTGAAAGGTGCGTTTAAAATTGATTGATTCGCATGATTAAAATAACCACCATAGTCGAATATTATGATGAATATGTTATCATTACTTAACCTCTGCAATGACGTCTAAAGTCTACATTCTGTCAGATTTAGTTGTATATTGAATGTTCTTAACTTCTTTGCAATTTCTGATTGTGTAGAATATACAATATAGTGATATATCCACATTTCGATCATTGCTGTATTTGAAGTTAAAATTAAACACCTTATGTATAACGTCTTTTGCAAACAAATATGTGTCAATTGTTATTTGTTCGGTTTCCCATACAAAATCTCACACATACAGCACATAACAAACCATAATATTACTTTAATTATCAACATTTACTTTAATAACGGAATTTGTAGAGAACCTAAATACACATTTAACCCTTCACATTTTTTAAAAACTGTATGCGAAAAAGTGCATCAATATATATGCTTTCACATAGTTATGCAATTTACATATAATTAAACTAGCATGTACTAGAATGTCAAGTTTGCAAACTCTGTTATGGCGTAGCATTTAATTATTACGATTCGCAATCTATGGAGTTTACATTAACCGTATATTTTCAATTGTTGTTTACATGACTCGTGTCACAATGGTTAACTCTTCGTACTTATCTTCTTAGCCCAACTGGGGAA
>VMBQ01000004.1:186362-198862 GCA_007657795.1 Dreissena rostriformis | reverse complement strand
AAATACATATTTTCGTAATAAGCGCATTTCAGACGACCGGTAATTTGCATTTATTACCCACCTAAAGTTTAATCAATCTTGCGCACGCAAAGAAATCACAAAAGGTATGCTATTTTCTTGGAACATCTGTCTTGTATGCAATGTCCTGTAGTGTATATGCAATGAGACATTTGCACGAAAGAAAGGCTACGGATGGTTCCATGAACTTCTTTCCTGACAATGTTGATGGAGTTGCATTAATCCTACATATTTTACTACATGTACCTCTATTCATTTTACCTTATTCAGCGTGAGTCTAAAGTTCAGTTTTACTCTGGTGTCCTGACACTGAACCAATGGACTATTTGATTTCTTTATTTTGTAAAATGTTTTTTTTTGTTTTACAATTCAGGGTTGTGATTGTGTTTTATGATTTATTTATTTTTTAATAAAAAGTGTTGCTTCTTTAATCGGTGCATGTGTTCAGTTGTAATTATCTTTTCGACCCATGATCGTTTTTGAATGTTATAAAATCGTGTTTATAAGACATGTCCATTGATTTACAAGATAACATTGCTTCATTGATATTAAAACAAATCATCCTTATGGCGTGAATATATACTGTAAGGCATTAAGCCATACACATATTTTACTATATTATTCATACAAATATATTGTCGGATGCAGCCAAACGCGTAACGACACATTAGACGTACTTTTGTGCAAACTTGTTGGCACGTTTATTCGCAATATAATATATTGAATGTTATTTTATGTGCATGTATACTCTTCTTTATTTGTATGATACTGCTTTCTTATTTTCTAGAGAAGTAATTAAAAGAGCTCAGATTTGCAAAGTCGATTTTTGATCCTGATAAATAGTCCTTTTTCATAAACAATAATATTCGCCGGATACATGTCTAGAGCCAGAGCAAATGTGGTTAATTCGCAATTAGCGTCAACAATCGTGACCTGATTACTGTAATGATCCCCAGTGAGGGGAGGGAAAAAAGAAAACTAACGAATTAAGTTATAGTTACGTGTATAAGTTTAACACTGAAGACCATAACAGCTAAACGGAATGTAGAATCTTTCGCACCCAGAAACAATATAAAAATTCAATGGTTTGCATAAATTTATAAAGTACACGAATAATTTCCCCGTACTGTTATGTCATAATTTTATGTTATTAATTTGTGTTTATGTGGATATTAGTAATTGGTTCCCTGTCATTAACAAAAAGGTTACACGATATAATAACTGGTCGACCCTGCTGGTGCAGCTTAAGTTTAATAGTATTTATATTTGAACAGTTTATTTTTGCAAAAAATGCAGTTATTTATTTGCATATACCATTAATCTAATGTCAACATCGCAAAACATATGTTTGGAATGTTTAAAGGGTACTCGATCGCAATTTCCAACTAAATCTACCGTTACAGTACAGGACAAGAACAACACTTCTTTTTACATAATTTGTTTTACTTAATCTGAACATAAGAATATGATATTTATACAATGGCATTGATTGAAGAAGGCAAACATGACAAGTAAAAACAAATGAACAACTAAAATAGTGTTGGTGCTTTTTACGTATCATTAATTGTATTTGTACAACCCATAATGATTCTTCGTTTATAGGTATTTATTACAAAAGAAATATTAATACGTGTGAAGGTAATGAAATTGAAACTTCTTCTCTTGTCACCTTTATGAGTGTTCGATTTTAATGGTCATGCTTTGATGTCTTTCTTTTATTTATAAGTTCATATTTATTTTTAGTGAGGTTTGTATCTATGTCAAATTGGCTTTTGGCTTACACGTTTATAAAATGTAAGCATATGTATACCTGCAAAACAAAACTTCGAAACACAAATATAAAAGAACCTGTATTCTAATTATAGTTATAAAACATAATAACAGAAAGAATACCAATGCCAAATATTTTTTGAGATAGGAAACTGAATTTTTAATACTTATGTATTTTATTTTTCATACCATCTATTGGTTCCACACTACACACCGGTACACATACATATGTTTAATTATCTCGACAATGAATATATGTTAAAATACAAACTATCATCCTATAAATAATGTGACATATGTTGTGAACACATCGAAACATACAACATTTCTATTTTAAATGAAAACGAATACAGCCTATATGGGTCAGCTTTACTTGAAACAGCATCTGTACGTAATCGTTCGTTGTAAATTTTGA
The DNA here is from genome assembly GCA_007657795.1 of Dreissena rostriformis. Classification (NCBI taxonomy): domain Eukaryota; kingdom Metazoa; phylum Mollusca; class Bivalvia; order Myida; family Dreissenidae; genus Dreissena; species Dreissena rostriformis. The sequence goes on along the minus strand of VMBQ01000004.1, from coordinate 196,659 downwards.
AATTGTTCGTTTAAACACCTGATCGTAATTGCATCGTAAATTAAATTTTAATTTGAATTAAGCCTGTCCAATAAAACAGACAACGCAGGTAAAATTGGTGTAATGTCAACTGTTTTAATCATTTTCTAAAACCAAAACTTGAAATGAATTCAACAAAAAAAGATGTATAATACTTATCATACCTTACATTAATAAAATGTAATAACATCACTATATACATCAATTTTCATTTTTAAACATCAACATGGTATTTGTTGTTTATATAGAGAAACTCGTTGACCATACTCATTATGATTATAACAATCCAAAAACAATAATGCAATACACCCTTTCAGTTATTGACAGTTTGTAATTACCTCCCCTGAATGACGTCATTCGGGGATACCTGATAATCGATTGTAAGCAACAAAGAGATTTCTTGTTTGACAATGTGTGTTTTCTACGTCTCTGCCTCTGGTGTTTTCATAATATATGAACGTTATTGTTTATATGCGGGACGGTTATTACATAATTACATTATGTGTTTTGTCAATAAATTGATAATGTATTCTAAAATAAACATTATAACACCCACATAATAATTCATTGAATACTATTCAGTACTATTAGTGAATATTTACAAATTTTATTGCATCTTTATGAAAAAATCGAGTTACCCATTAACACAAAGATCTATCAATTAACATCAGCGTAAAGATGGTCTGAAGAATAAACATCGATAAGTGCTCAAAACAAAGATATAAATTAGCCGCAAAATACAATACATAGTATTATGTAACTATGTAATGGTGTGTTGGTGTGTGTTAATGTTTATGAACTATCGAGCGTGTAAGAGGTGTGTTTATTTAACCATAAGACAAAGCACTTTTAAAAAAGTGAGGTACATGCCACTCTTTAAATGTTATGTTAATTTTAATTTACATTTTTTTACAGTGAATGGCAATATTGAAGAATTATTATATACAAGTGAAAAAAACGGACGTGGTGCGAATCGAACTGTCTATGCATGTATATTGAAATCTCTTCATAAGTGATCAGAGTGATAAATATATAGCATTTAAATTATAAATCTGTATTATTTGTATTTTTCGGAAAGATTTTTTAACCCCGCTGTTGTCAACTAAATGCTTTTTTTAATCATGTTGTTCCGTACACTACCATACACTCTTTATATGACTACGTAATGACGAAGTTTCGTTTAACCGGTACCCGCTAAATACGTTAAATGTTTAGTATTACATGTTTTAAATATTTTAAATGTATAAGTATTAAGCACTTAATTATTATAATTAAGCTGGATAATATATACACAGTATTAAGTTTCTGGCAATCTGTATGGGCAGACGACTATACATGTTTACAATACGCTTAATATCTATTAAAAGCACAATTGAGTATTTGGCGTTACATTATTCCAAGAAATGACTACTAATACCACGAGAAGACATGGAGGTATCATAAATAGTGTTAAATGACCAGACATTGCCACCTGTGATCAATGCAAGTATAGGTCCCTGCTGTGGCGCATGACACCATGTTGTTAATTAGTATTGGTCGGCACAGTATCTTATCATAACGAGATAATCGGTTTGTGCTGAACACATGCTCAAACGAAGAGTGGCAATTTGAATCAGATTCAAGAGGATATCTTATATGCTACAGGTTTGTGGAATCAATTGAGTAAAAACACTTATTAAACAATGATATAAGCTTTATTACAATAGAAATAATGCAAGATTAGCACATATGAGTAGAGATCATTAAACAGAATGAAGTATCATAAAATGCGAAATAAATTATGAAAGACAACATGTGATAGCTAGAAATCAGTTTTTAACATCAATACATTTCAGGAAACAAAATCTTAAAAAAAAATCAGATACAGGAATTGCACCAACATGAACAGACATCATATGATTAAAATAAATAAATTTGATTTGACTTAAATCTCACAAACCCTGACAATAAAATAATAATACAAAAATGAATTATTTTATATCTAATTTATTTTATTGAATACTCTGTATTCCTTTTTACCGGTTATCACTTTCATGACTAATTAAAAAAAAAAATAAATATGACAAATAAATAAGTAAAATGTAAATGTCCCCGGCATTTCAACCATAATCTCAACTCTATTACTTTGCATCTTTTTGGAAGTTGAGGTAAAACAGCCCCAGGGACATCCTTGGGATACAGCTGCAACAAAATATAAAGGCAGGTTTTAAGCATTAAAGCACTTTAAAAAGTATTCATGTAACTTTTACAACAAACAATTGAGTACGAATACGAAAAAATATCTAGAAAATTGACAATTCAATTCCGATTTTCGATGGTATGGGTTATGTTCCCAAAGTGGTGAAAAAAGCCCTCAAATCATATTATGCCAATAATCAATACCCTTAAAAATATAAACTATCGGAAAATAACTTTTAATAAGGCGTTTTTTTTCTTCAATATTTGGAATTTATATAATTTATTTTCATTTAAGCAAAGATCTATCAATATTTTTAAATCTTTGATTTAAGTTCAAAGTTTATGTACTGACATGCAACTTGTCTTGACACCCAGTCATTGAAATTGAACGGAATGTTTAATATATTTTTTCACATTTTAGCTAACTTAAATGAAATATACAAAAAGCGATAGCTTGAATATGCATCAATNATAAATAAATATGACAAATAAATAAGTAAAATGTAAATGTCCCCGGCATTTCAACCATAATCTCAACTCTATTACTTTGCATCTTTCTGGAAGTTGAGGTAAAACAGCCCCAGGGACATCCTTGGGATACAGCTGCAACAAAATAAAAAGGCAGGTTTTAAGCATTATAGCTACTTTAAAAAATATTCATGTAACTTTTACAACAAACAATTGAGTACGAATACGAAAAAATATCTAGAAAATTGACAATTCAATTCCGATTTTCGATGGTATGGGTTATGTTCCCAAAGTGGTGAAAAAAGCCCTCAAATCATATTATGCCAATAATCAATACCCTTAAAAATATAAACTATCGGAAAATAACTTTTAATAAGGCGTTTTTTTTCTTCAATATTTGGAATTTATATAATTTATTTTCATTTAAGCAAAGATCTATCAATATTTTTAAATCTTTGATTTAAGTTCAAAGTTTATGTACTGACATGCAACTTGTCTTGACACCCAGTCATTGAAATTGAACGGAATGTTTAATATATTTTTTCACATTTTAGCTAACTTAAATGAAATATACAAAAAGCGATAGCTTGAATATGCATCAATATATGAAAAAAAGAATATTTGTGCAACTGACGCATATATAGTGCAAGAGACGTCGATTTTTTCAGCTACACTGTACAATTTTCTCTCCGGCTGATTTTGTTTATCCCCGCTTGATGTCACATCCGGCTAAGGGACACAACTCTAACACTAGTAAATGCGAATAACTGAAAGGGTGTATAGGCACATGAATATGTTGCTTTGAACGTTTTGCTGGATTTAACAGTTTATAAAAATTAGTTCAAGTTTTTGACAAAATCAATTTTTTGAGACTTAAATGTATATTAGTATGTGTACATTTAGAGTTCTTAAAATACGATATCATGATAACAAATAATAAAAAAGCGATGAGCTTTTCAGGTAAAAGAGACACGGAACCCGCATCTCTAATGTCATTAAACTAGTTTCATTTCGACGCAATATTTGTGTAATCTTTTAGTGAACAACTGTTATCCCAAAGTCAACCAGAAAAAGCATGTGTCCGAGTCTCGCTGTAGAGAATACCATTCTTGCAATCTATCTTTAAGTCTTTTTTTGTTGTCGTGAAAGTTAAACTTGTTAAATTTTGGCATAACGAAGCAATACGGATAAGTTAAGATCGTTCCCCTTTTTAAACACAATTTGTTTATTAATATTGTTTAAAGATTCATTGAAAGAAATATGACGTTTAAAATATTCAAGAGATATTTTGAACCTTTATTTTTGTGCAGACGTTTTAATCTCTTCAATCACAGAACGAGTTTTCTTTTCCTCGCGTGTCTATAACACAATACAGATCGCCAGGTAGCAACCGTTTTTAAATACACTGGCACATTTCGTTGTTTGTTATCACCATGTATATTTGATTTACGATCGCAGTTAGGTTACGTTCTTGTAATTCATGTACAGTCAGCTTCACCTTGCGAATCGAATAGATCTAGCACATAGCTATGCATTCTGATTAAAAAAACTTGATTAACTTGAAGCGCATAGCTGTTCATTCTAATTTATACAGCTGACGAAGATATAATTCACATGTATTAATTCTAATTTGCACATATGATGAAGATATTGCGCATAGCTTTGCATTCTCATTGGCACATGCGATGAAGACCAAACGCACAGGTCATCAGACAGCCAAGTTCACACACATATTTTATTATTGGCCACATTGGGAAGAGACCGTATTACATCATTTAGATCGATTGATTGCATATTGCCTTAGCTAATATTTTTTTATATAAAAGAGTAGCTTCTAGCACAGAATGTGCATTCTAAAATTACCTAAAATAAACGTAAATCGGTGTAACATTTACAAAGCGGCTATTACTTGTTTTCATACATGATACGTGCTACTTACATTATGCGCACTCTAACACACAATACTATTGTAATACAGTTTTTTAATTAGCGTGCATCTTTCTCTTACTTCAACTGATTTTAAGATGACGTTTTACGTCTTATTGTATAAAACGTACATCTATTACGATGAGAAAAGGACATACAGGCGAGGTTGTTATTCATATTATTATATAATATAGAATAAGCAACTGTCGGCCCGGACCAGTCCCTTACGATTTACCAAAAATATCAGTTGCATTAAACATACATTATCGTCATTGTATAAAATAGTTTGACCTACATTACAAGATGATTTAAAAACTCATTTTACCATTACATCCATACGTATACAAAGAACAAACAGATATATGCTTTCGCAAGAAAGAACGAACACTGTTGTTTTACGGCTATGGAGACGTTGGTTGCACAATAGAAGGCTGTTTCTTGGAAAATCACGATTCATGTCTAGGATAAATATTTTTGCCGTAGATGAATCGTGTATTGATGGAAAGCAGCAATTCCCTGTACGCATTGTGCTTTTCCAATGCGCGTGTGACTGACCTAAGAAAGCTATCTTGTGCATTATTTCACCGAGTTGCTATTCAATGTATTACGTCCAAAAGGTTTATTTAGCAAATTCCATATTCATCCAATAACTGTTTAAATACTAAGATGGGGATGTGATGGTTCGTAGAAGTTAACACAACCTATAAAGCTTTATCAATACGGATGTCAGTCGATATTGCAATTGAAAAAAAGATATTCCTTAAGAGTTATTGAGCTTTTATTCTGGAAACTATTGCCCACATTACCACAATCATTAAGCTGTGGTCCCTTAAGAATAATCATGTGTTATGATTTTATGTACGTATGTTATACTGAAATTTGCTAGTTTGAAGGAACATAAAGAAACGCAAACAGGACAAACATATATCGAAATAAACGCCCAATAAATAGTAAAACTCATAGCGAAGCGCAACTTAACTACAACGACCAGCGTTCTTTATGTATTCAAGAATCCAATTTACGGTATCGACTGTTTGAGTGAATTAATATTGAGGTACTGCAAATGTCAGATAAACAGCTTAACAAGTGTAATCAGAGAGAGACATATCATAAAAAACGACAAAGAAAGCATTGCTCTTATTTGAATCAAAATACATCAAGTTAACAACCGATGAACTGCTTCTCTGCCATATAATATCATGTCATTAAATACGACAAGAATTGAAGATTATGCTGAATTGCAGTGCAATCAAATGAAGAGATGTTTTAAATGAACTTATCACTGACTTGATCAAACCTCAATTGCCAATTTACAGACTGACATAATAGTTTATTAAAGTATCACGTTTATAAATAAAAACACAGTAAAGCAGTACATGCGAACCGTGAAAGTCGACTGAATCGTTTAAAGTGTTAAATCGAATATAATGCTCACAATGCAGTAGGTTTATACCTTATCTAATTTGATGTTGGTGCAATTTGAGAACGTCCTAGTATTATGCACTCTGCCTTTTTTTACAATTAAGTTTGTAATACAACTGCAATGAAAAAGGTCATTAGCTGCACACAATATCACCGGATGCAATTTTATGTTATTATAATAGATAATAACATTTGCTCTCTAATCGAATCTTAACGGAAATACGGTTTTGCATTTGATGTTTCTTTATTATTAATATTTGTTACACGGTAATCACTGCGCTTATTTAAGTTACGAAATGAAAAATGAAATTAAAATCGGAGGTATATTACTGACTTAAGTTTCGACAAATAATAGTTGTCCAATAATATTAATACAGACGCTAACATTCACATTACCTTATTTTAACACACATTTTTACTCTTGCATATGACACTTTTAAATCACGAACCGCCCAGAGATACATTCACTATGAAATCATGTCAGAAATCTCCAACGCACTATTACTTTGTGAAAAAATCAAAGCAGAATACTCTGGTAACATCTACATGTTTTTTGTGTAATTATTATTAAAAATATATTTAAAACAATAAATCCTTCAAGCAGGTTTTTTTTCCACATTTTGGAAGATAGCCCATGGCTTGGGAATTGGGAATTTACGCGGCATTTTCAAGAAATTTGGAAAATAAATTCAGTAGCCTTCTTTTTTCGCGCGAAAAGTCCACTGATTTGGCAAATTGTAATTTGATATAACTCTTTATCATAATTCAAATTAAAAGAACAAAATCATATTAATCATTATTATATACTTTGTTAGATGGTTTTCAATTACAATTGAAATAAAATAAGCATTAGACACTTCTTCTAAAAAGAAAAAAAAAATGTTTTTAAATTGGGAATGTTTTGGCACATTTTTGGAAAAAGTATACTTTTTGGGATTTGGAATATAGCCATTTTTCGGCTATAAAATAGGTAAAAAAAAAACCTGCTTCAAGTCATTGGAGACAAAATGGCAAAGACAAAAAGGTTTTACAGAAAAATTGAAAAAATGTATGCACTTCGATAACTATGAGACTATTCAATGAATTAGAAATTGCATTTCTTCCTCTTTATAATGACGTTTTCTATAAAATGTGAATAACTTAAGCTAATATTCCAGAGAAATATATCGAACAGAAAATGATTAAGTATATTGTTACTTCAGAATTTGTCTCATAATTATAAGACAAATCCTGTAAACGGAAGAGCAACTTCTTATTGCAACGAAGCCATCCACGTCGTGTGCTTCAATATCAGACAGTAAATGATGAAAAATAACCTGGTTTAGACAGCGTGATGGGGACGGTTGGACGGACGGCAGAACGGCGACTACATGCTGCCTCCACCCGAATGTTTGCAAGGAACAAAACATTACGTCATCTGTGTGGAATGCAATAGCATGTACTGTACATGAGTGGATTTGAATTACAAGTGTTGACTGTACACATCTAAAGAGCACTATGTAAATACTTTAGGTGTGCACACAAAAGATATTGACGTTTAGTTCCGAGATGATATGCGAGTTGGTATTAGTAATTACATAGAGAATAACAGCTGCCTTAGGAAAAAAGGAAACCTTGATTTACGTCATCAGTCCTCAAGGCAACTGCTGTCACACGAAAACTGATTGCAACCCGATGTGGCAAAGATAAAACCTAATGGAGTATACTTATGAGCGTGGGAAGCACATTAGATGAGACGATTATGTAATTACTCAGTAACTCACTCCGAGTTAGCAACGGGATTAAGTAAAACAGAATGATACAGATTTAAATGCGATCTAAATATCTTGCTACATACACCAGACAGTGAATTCTTAGTATAAGATGAAATAGTTTATCGTTGAAATGTATTAACATGAATACCGTATTGCATTTTTTGGGTTTCATAAAAACAAAAAAAACTATAAGTTTAAAAATTAAAATATATTTTTAGGTTGTGATGCGTGATGTTAACTTAAGATTATGATTTATTTATTTATACATTTATTTGGGTCCATAAATAGCAAAGAACATGGCAGAGTAAACAAATCTGTATTCCCCTAAACCATCTTGCCAAAAATGTGTTAAGAGCTAGGGATGCCCATGTACGATTATTTTCATGAAGATTGGCACTACACATATATTGATTTTCAAAAGTGCAAATTTTTTAATTAATAAAGCATTCAAAAATGCAGTGCTTAAATAAGATGATAACAACTTTGTGAAAAGCTGTTATGCATCTTTATTTCACTGTAGTCCTATTTATTAGAACTGTTTAACCTGCCAGTTCGAAACTGCATAGCGCTATCTGATATAAACTGACAAATTGCTTTTAACTAACCTCTGATAGTCATGACGTAACACTTGATGGCCTGGTATTTTATTTATGTTTAACGCGTAATTTGTTTTCTGTGATTTTTACAGGAACTCTCCATTTGCGGTTTTAATAAATTTCCTGCAATTATATCTATGCATACGACACACGAACACTAACTCCGATCCTAATAAAAAAGACGAATGCTTCGGTTATTGTAGGAAAATATGTTCAAAATATCTTCGTCACAATCGGCTCGGGGCGCTTATTTGTCTTTGCTGCATTTTATGAAAGTCGTCTTCAATTTTTATTTTTTCTTGTCTATTTTGTGTTATTCTAACATATTTTTATCAATATATTACAATTTAACACATATACAAATCGTGCATACTCAATTTAAAATGTGTACTATATTATAAAAAAAGCATATTGTTATGCACTGAAATGTCCCTGATTGTGCATTAACATATCCAAATTGTATTCATAAGCCACATATCTAATTCCACGTAATCAAGATGCTGTGGCGACGATTAGTCGATATAAAGATTCCGTCGAAAAATACCAAGCTATCATATTCCACACAACCAGATTGATGGATGCAATAATTGAATTAAAACACAGGAAAAAAAGAAATCTGTATCAAACGATTTACACCAATCGATAGCGGTATAATCTAGTGTCTGTTGTGATTAATTTGTAGATCAATACTTTTCAATAAACGTATAAGCCCATGCATTTTTTTCAAGTTATCGCTAATAATGTATAACTCCATCTTCACACCGTATTACGCGTCACGTCGATGGCAGATTGTTCCGTCGATGACAGACAGTTGGACTCAACCGCGAACAACAGGTAGGTTATATATTCGGTCGTTATATTTAAATTACGCAGGTGAGGCCAAAATCATTGCTACGAACATATTGTCCATTGACTGAGGACGCCACCAGGTAATTTTGGATTCGTTGTTCAAGTGTTTAAAGAAATGTGAACGAGTTAAAAGTGACAGTTTCCGAAAGAGTGTCCATGTTATATACTTACGCATGTGTCCCTTGGGGATACGTATGCCAAATATCCACCCCTTGAGTTGTTTCATGAACATGTCACAGGCGTCCAAACTGACCCCGTCGAAAAAAAATTGATGCCGTAGTAGGCAGATATGTTTTTTAAATGATGCTGATGATGGCAGAAACGCTGTAGAAGATGCTAACGAAGATGACAGATTGTCAAAATAACTATTTTATTTATTTCTCTCTTCTGTTTGTACTTTTATATACAATTAAGAAGCGAAACTGTCCTTTGTAATATATTCTCAAAACGGGAAGGTTATGTGTGCTGTAGGTTTGTCGAAAAGACATTCTCTGCACGCAGTTATAGGAGAGAATAATAATTTGTACGATCAAATTGCTCTGCACATACAGCGATTCACATGAAGAAATTATTTTTGATGAAATATTTCATCAGAGGATCGAGCTGATACAAGCCGTTTTTTGCCAGAAAGAGCTTGTGATTTTTCTGAGAGTCCTGACTCATCTGAGCGTGACATTATTTGTTTATCCAGGAGTTTTAGTAGCTTAATAAGTTTTTGACTATGTTCTGTTTGAATTTTATTCACAGATAGGTAATCTGCCTGTAATTGCTTGAACTTATATTTGTTTTTTAAATACATCCATATGGTAAAAATATATGTGACCATACATCACAGTGGCATACACTGTCTTTGATATGTATTATAATGATGCGGTATGAACTTTTTATATTTACTAGTACCTTATTCATCATAACAAGTGTCTGTGTTGAATCATGATTTCGTATATACGCAATTAATCCAAATGGCCATGTACGTCGACATAATAATGTCCACCTCTTTAAGATTTTCAGAACTATCTTTATAAGATTTTGTGAGTTTTAAGAAATCTTTTTGTTTGTTATCAAATGTTTAATTGTATTTCATTG